>OVAF01000520.1:17591-38113 GCA_900406245.1 Odontarrhena argentea | reverse complement strand
AATTATATACCATTATAACATATGGTTATCTTTGTGTATTTTTTTTCTTATGAATTTAATATTTCAATATTATACAAATTTTTTACCACTACTAAATTACCCTTATGAATATTTGTTAGTTGTTAGTTGTTACACGTGAAAATGAGAGTTTATAAATTTGAATAAACTGATGATGATGAGCCCTTTTATGAACTTACTATTACCCCTTTAATTCCAAATGTCAAAATGCAAATAGTGACATAAAAGCAAGATAAGAGCCAGCATTCAATCCCATGAACATGAGAATCTACATGACCCAATGAGCCAGTGACCATGATGAATTCACCTCAACCGAAAGAAGTTTAAGCCTCACAATTTTATAGTCCTATATTATTCTGAAAATTGTAAGAAAAGGCTAAAGGTGATAGAGAAGAGTATCACTTCTGCTGAGAAGCGATATTTCCAGGGAAGTAATTTTCTGCATTAAATTTCGGTCTATTAGCCTAAATATTTTGTATTATGTAATTTTCAAGATTGCATTATACTAATTTTTATTTTTGAAATGTAAAAATATAATATTGATTTTTATCTCGCTGACCAAACGACATTTTTGGTTAAGTCAATAACAGTTTGGTTGACCCAATTTTATCATGAAGATCGATCAGTGACTAGCAAATGACGCTTGACCAATATAAGTAATGTAAAATGTTGTACAAATTCTGAACATGTTATTTGCAAAGAGGTTAGACGAAAATTGAAACTCAGGTTTTAAGAAATTGAAGCTTTTGTGGTTCCATTTCCACCAGAATTTCAGCACGGACATTCACCTTGGTAATTCAATTCGAACTTCTTCTTTTTGTACTTAACGAAAATACATTGTTATTACGTCATTACCCTGGTTCAATTTCTTTCGGTTTGACTTTCCAATAGTATTTAACCAAACCACAATACTTTGTTGTAATAGCTGCCAAAGAATCCCTACGTGTCGTCACATAATTGGTTTTGATTTCAAATTTCTCTCTCCCAATCTCTTCTTAGAATTCTTCTCCTCTTCTCTCGACCTCTCTCCGTATTTCATGGCTATACATTTTACAAAGTTGAAAACTTGTGTTGTCAATTCATGTTCGTTCACCGATGAGTTCGGTGTGGGACGCCGACCAAAACGTGGCCATGATGCTGTCGAGAGACAAGTGGGAGAAGGAGGAAGAGGAAAGTGATATTGAGAAGAAGAAGATGAAGAAGGAATGGTTCGAGTGCGAGACTACAAAGTTCTCTCCGCTCTCCCAGGTCGTCCTAGATCTCTCCCAAGACCCCAACTCTCGCGCCGCCGGGATATCATCTACGAGCCATCGGGTGTCAAGGCTGCGGAGGGTTGTGTCCTGGCTCTAACACAGTCATTAGATCTTGAGTAGGCATGATGGGAGACTATTCTTGTATTCTCTAATCCTCAGAGTTTCATTATTATATACTTAGAAAATCACAATCCTCAGAGTTTAATCAGTATTCTTGTATTCTTAAGTAAAAAGTATTAAGAGTTTGTTGTATGGATTTTTTTAGGGGATGCATTATTTGCGCTGAGGAGCTGGCTAGGAGCATCTCCTGGCCAGCTAAATGATTGGGACAAAATCAAAAATGTTGTCTTTATCATGTATAAGTTTGTAAAGGTCATGATCGAGAATGTTCTCAAGAGAGGTACTCTCTCGTTTCGCTACTATGGAGGAGTTCTGGAGGTGAGCTTCGTGTTGATTTTCCTCTCTTTCTTGTTGTTTCGTTTGGTATTATCTTTGATCTCTGAAAAGGAATTGGAAATTGTTGTTTGGCAGAATCAGTAGATTAAGGATTTGATAGCTCTATGATTTTTGCCTGATCTTGGATTTGTCACGTTTTGTGTTGGAGTATGCTTGTGTTGTGTGTGTAGTCTTTACTCAGAAATAGTGATAAGATTGTTTCCATTTAGGAAGCTAGTTTGGTATAGTGTGTATTCTTGGATAAGTTTGAAGCTCTGCTTGTTAACTATTTGATGCAGTGTTTACAATAACATGCATCCACCAAGCCAATGGATTCCTGGAGCTGAACTTTATTGCATCAAGGCTAAAATCGAACGGAATTGGGAAGATCCTGTCTGTGCTAATGGTGGAAAATGGACTATGATGCTTTCTACAGCTAAACTGGAATTCAATTGGCTTAACACGGTGTTGTAACTTTCTTGGAGTTTTCATTGTAGTTTTAACTTGGCCTTGCTGCTTTTCTGAGTCATCTTGTGATGTTTTTGTGTCCTTGTTTTAAATGTTGTCTTTATTTAGTTTATTATAAGGTCCTTATTTAGACATGTTCTCATGGCGAATTCAAAATTCAAAGGTTTTCTATGTTGTTATGGTTAA
Organism: Odontarrhena argentea; assembly: GCA_900406245.1. NCBI lineage: Eukaryota > Viridiplantae > Streptophyta > Magnoliopsida > Brassicales > Brassicaceae > Odontarrhena > Odontarrhena argentea. The sequence continues at coordinate 35,753 of OVAF01000520.1, read as the reverse complement.
GATTCGAATTCATGTGTAATGTGTTAGTCTAATTGGTGCATATTGTCAAGTTGAATGTGTGACGTAATTGAAACCGTACTGATGGGAAAGTTGGAAGAATTATCTTGGGAGAGAGAAATATGACTTTGATGTTGGAGTGTGGATGATTTTTTTATTTTTTTTAGCTGAAAGAGAACTTCATTCAAACACCAAAACCAGAGGTGATAACAGAGTAAAGCAGAGTATCAAAACAGAGCAATAAAGACAAGAGCCCAAGACTTAGGCAACAGATAAAAACAAAAAAGGAAGAGACATCTACATCACAGTAGACGTACGCTCAGTAAAGAATGATTCCAGATACTTCATGTGGTGTGCTCTGCATTTTCTGTTGCAGGTAATGGAAGTCTTTTGGACTTGAATTCGAAATGGGCTTGACGTGTTGGGCCCGTTGCCTCTGAATACTTTTACGTGGTTCACCACTTGCTGCATGACGTAAGTCTCATATCCGATACCACACTCTTAGCAATCTGGCATGCACCCAGATTCGCTTTGGGTTGTTCAAAGCACAAATCCCAACCTATTTGGCCATGAGTGAAGTTTAACAGGGGAGCTAAGAAACCACGCATCGCAGGCCAAGCGTTTGGACACTTTAAAGCCTTGACCACATCCAGCGATGGTGATGCGAATGTGAAATTCGAAACCTTTAAACTTCGCATGCTCTCCAAAGCCCATTCCCACGCTTTGATCTTGGCTTCATAACATGTGTGAATCTGTGAATACGATCGCCGGCTATGGAGGAGAACCCTGCCTGTGTGGTCCCGTAAGACCCAAGACACTCCAGCCAGCTTAGTGTTGTTACTCCAGTCAACTTATGTTCAATTTGCACCATTTACAGAAATATTACATCTACTAAAATCTTTGTGGTCCCAAATTTTTTACATCAGCTTTATTCTAAAAATTGTTTCACCTCAAATTATATCTTTTTGCTGCCCAACCAANACAAAAAAAAAAAAAAAAAAAAAAAATTATATTTTTTAATTTTACTTTACCAGATACTTTTTCATTGTAATAAAATAATATAATTGCCCTTTTAAAATCGATAAATGTTCATTTACTACGGAAGCTATTTAATGTAAGAATTTAGATGATACATATTTTATTTTTAAAAAGTCAAAAGTATTTAGCATAAATATTTTTGATTAAAGTTTTCATTTGTATATTTGTAAATGTTATATGAGTTTTGTTTTTAATAATGCGAAGCGATGTAAGAAATACACATACCTATCATGTGGAGCAATTTTCATGTGAATTAAGTATCACACATATTCCACAAGCACAAACAAACTTGAGAGGAATCGACGTGGCTCTTCCAAAAAAAATAAATAGTATATGATAATTAAGCTAGTAATCTAAAAATAAAGAAATAGTTTTTGAAACTAATATTATAATTATATTTAGTAATTTAAAGTATACTCGAATAGATCCTCGATTCCTAGAACCGAACCGAATTGAGAATTTGAACTTTTAAAATCGAGAGATGTTCATTTATTTCGGAAGCTATTCAAATGTAAAAAGTTATATATGACATACATTTTGTTTTGAAAATATAACATTTTAGTCCCATGTATTGTAGAATCAATCATCGAAAAAACTACAAAACGAGGAGGGGGAAAAGAAGCACCGACCAGAAGAAGCATATTTATCATTGTCACATGCCTTTAGTTGTACATCGAGTTGATGATGTTCTTTCAAAATCTTAAACAAATTCACCCAAGGAAAGCTCTTTGTTTGTTTGCGTCCTATAGCTGTAGCATATGACTTGGGTTTGGTTTGGTATACGATTGTGGGTTATATAGAGAGTCTAGAGGGTTAAAGTTAATATTTTCTTTTACTTTCGGTTCCCGACAGTTTTGTGCTCTTGTATAATCTTTAGCAAAAAATTATTAATTTATTAACCTGGCAGATTAAATTGAAAGGGAATCGAAGAGCCTTTAGGCTTAAATGTCTCTTAATTTGGAGAAACCAAACCTATGGATGAAGAGTTCCAAACTAGTCTTCTTTCAGCAATCCAATACATATGTACATTTTGGAACCGCAGAAATGGAGACCAATCGAAGGTAGCATGAAAAGATCTGCATAGTTTAGTCGTGAAGTCATATATCTCAAAAACTGTAGTACCACAGTTTAAGATTTTCTGTTACGAGAAGCTAAATTTGATTTCAGTGGGGAATAGAAGCTGTGATGACGTTGAAATCCTAGGCATAGATTCTATCTCCTTTCTTCCCTCTTCAAGATTACACGTTGGTAAGAGGGAGATCTCCGTTTCCTTTAAACACTTTGAATAAGCGAGAATGTATGTCAATAGTTGTTTCTCATCTTCGGTTCCTCTATAGCCATTCCACCTAACGATCTCGAGATGAGAGGATAAGCACCCGGGAACAATACTCGGCTGGTTCCAGATAGGTGCAGGGAGACCCTCGTCATCATACTGACATCAACACATTATAAATAAATAAACAACTAGTAGACGCGCTTGTTTGAAGGTATACGAGGGTACTAAGTTACTTACCCACGTCTCGATCTTCAGAGTTTTTAGTTTAGGAGAGTTACCAAGGAAAAAAAGAAGTTGTTCCAACCAATTTGCTGAACCGCTTGGCCATAAATAAAACTCTATGAGCTGAGAGAAGTTAATGGCGTTACAACATGCAGCCTTGTGATTGGAAAAAAGAAAACAAAATTAGCCAAGCAACAAGTAACAAAGGTAAATAAATGTAGGTAATAAACACTATACCATTGGTTGGGTCAAAAGCAATTGCAGATGTTTGACAGAAGAAAGAGATCTCATAAACTTGTTATCAAGGCTAGTAACTGGGCAGATGTATGCCTCATCAAGACAAGGCATTTGCTTTATCAAGCAATAGTCTTCCCCAACGTCAAGTAAGTCCAAAAATCTTAATGCAGGGGAATCTATTACCAATGATCCAATGTGATGGTGATCATCCTCTAACTCAATTAAATCATCGAGGTCATACAATAATCTTTCCAAGGAAGACACTTTCACAGTAATGTTTTTCAAGTTGTCAGCCTTGTGTCGCACCATTATCAGACTCTTGAGAACAGGGGAACTTGATAAAAGCCTAACAAGAGAGTCATCGTCTTTGTACACCACGTAGCTGAGTGTCAGACATAAGAGAGATGGTAGGCTAGCCGGGAAAGAAACATCCACGAGGATCTCGTCGGATAGAACTAAACGAACGAGCGTGTCGCATGTGTAAAGGCTCTTAGGAAAGCTTTTGGGCTCTGCGGTCCAGAGGAGCTTGAATTCTAAACTCTTAACATGGTGATGAACTGCCTTCTCAACCCAGTTTCCGACATCTACGTCCGCAGGACATCTCGGACCGAGGTTGACAGTCAAGCTCCCTAATTTCGGTGCCTTGTGGAGTTGCAATGACTTGTCTATAAACCAGCCAATGCTCTCGCTGTCTTCATCTTCGAACTCAAGTACAGGGAGCATCGTCCAGACATAACGCCATCGTTTAGACAAGATTGTAGTGGCCACTGCATCTTTTGTCGGGAGGAAGAGCAGGATGTTTAATAGCAAATCCTCGGGCAAAGCACTGATCTTATCTTTCCTTCTCCGTAAGAAGGGCAATGGCAAACAACTTCCTACAAGACTCAAGAATCCCATAGTTATGCGATATTAATCCCTCCATACTTTTTTTTTTTTTTCTCAAGTCTAAGAGAGACCTATATATAATACGTTTAAGACAGAAACAATATTAGGTTTGCAAAATTTGTAAAACTCGAATAAGTAAATTATACCAATTGATTTCTATCCTTCCATTTTTTTTTTTTACTAGATTTATCATTACACCAAACCACTGTTCTTAATTAGCCCATATCGATCCTTATGTTCCCTCTATTTTTTTCAATGAAATTCTCCCAAAAAAAAGGAAAAAACTTGTTCATATATACATTATTTAAGTCACAAAATATTAGCTTAAGGACCACAAGAGATAAAGTCAATACAAACCATAATCTTCTTCGAATACACATAATAGAAACAATAGCAATGGAATAAACATACAAATTAAAGACTTGCATATAACCTATAAAAAAATCAAACCCAAGACACTACCACTCGGCTACGACGTTTCCTTGCAAGGCCAGAGTATAACTTTCTGAAGCAATTACTTATGTATGAACTAGATTGTATTTTTTATGTGTATTTTTAATTCATTGAATGCCGAGTGTCGACTGGCTATTTGACCAAAATGCTTTAGTTCAAGCAATGGACGCGCGCCATTGGACAAACAATTTCATCGATACCTTCAATTCTTTAATTTAATTTCCAACAAAGTGAATTTCAAAATTACTAGTATGATATATAAATGTATTTAGGCATGTGTAATTAAGACATGCCTTCCCATTTTCTTTTTGCAGCTAGTTGCTCACAAAATATATAAAAAACTTAAAACGTTTGATTTGTGTGGTGTGAATATAATGATATGTGTAATGATATAAAAGGATATTTTTTACAAAGGATGGGATTATTAATTACCACTTGTACTTTCAAGGCTATACATTGAACAAGTAAATCTTATCGAGTAAGTGTCCTTAAATTTACAATATCTTTAGTATATAAGAAGATATACGAGTCATAGCACCAACAAAAGATATATGAGTGTAGATCCAAACAATTTTTAGTAATAAAAAAAATAATAATAAAAATACTAACGTTATCATATAATTCTATTTCATTTGCTCAGATTTTATTTTCCATAAGGAAGAGTGGAATCAAGGAATCATTGAATTTGGTCAAAATTCTCTCAACAATCAAAAGTATTTTTTCCATTATAATATGAGATGTAGGACCCGTGAGTCCATCGCTAGTTATGTTTGTTTTTGAGTCCATCGCTAGTTGACATTGTGGTTTTTTAAGATTGCATTATACTAATTTTTAAGACAATGGATCGGTCTATTAGCCTAAATATTTCGTATTAGGTAATTTTCAAGACTGCATTATACTAATTTTTATTTTTGAAATGTAAAAATATAATATTGATTTTTACTTCACTGATCAAACGACATTTTTGGTTAAGCCAATAACAGTTTGGCTGACCCAATTTTACCATGAAGATCGATCAGTGACCAACAAATGACGCTTGACCAATGTAAGTAATGTAAAATGTTGTACAAATTCTGAACATGTTATTTGCAAAGAGGTTAGACGAAAATTGAAACTCACGCTTTAAGAAATTGAAGCTTTTGTGGTTCCATTTCCACCAGAATTTCAACACGGACATTCACACGGCAAACTTGGCTCGTGTTAACCAGGAGAAGAAAAAGAAGGAGCATGAGGATGCAAAGTACTATCATGCGGCCACCAAGGCGAGGAGTAGTCACTTCTAATTGAATTCTGGAATCTGTTGACGTTTATTTTGGATGAACCACTCTCTTGAGAGTTTCGTTACCATTGTTTATGGATGAAACATGGTCTTGCAATGTTTATGATTTTCTCCAGTTGACGTTTTATTTTGCGCAATGTTAATAATAGAGTGAGTGGCTACTATTGAGGTTTTATTAAGAGTTTCGTTAAAATTTCTTAATTAATTTTAAGTGTTTTATACGACTTTATCTATAGTTTTTGTACAAATATCTTAACATTATTTATGGTTTTATCTTTGGGTCAATTAGCAAACAAGGAAAAATTTTCTTGACAATTAGTAATATGGACTATAATAACTCTTAGTGAAAGCTACTATTATGTGATGAATATTTCGGATGAAAATGTCCTTATATTCTTTTAATAGAATTGTGATCTTCTTCTCTTTCTTCTGCGTTTTATTTTCATCTCTTTTTTTATGAATTTTTTCTGCAATAGTTATCTTCTTCTTCCTTCTACATCAAATTCTCTTCTTTTTCCTTCTATTTCTCATGAAATTCAGCAAACTCAAAAGTTAACAATCCAAAGTTCCGGTTATACCGATGAATATCTGATAACGATAGACATAGTGGACATCACGACGAGAATCTGGTGAGTTTGATGAAGACCTTGTGAAGCTGATGAAAATCCGGTGATGATAATGACTATTCGGTGGCCATGACGAAGGTCTCGGTAAAATTCCGGTAAGTTACCACTATCTAAATTGTTAGCCGGTTATTACATTACATAAAAAATAAGACAACAAAAATTACTTATATGCATTTCTCAAAATACACAACAATTCATATATACATATATACATATATATATATATATATATTATTTCAAAAATAAATTTCACAAATCCGCATAGCATGAACCGCTTGAAACTTTTTGCTCATCTCATCTTACCTAAACACCATGAACCGCTTAGGTAATTCATATAATATTATTTATTTTATAAAATGAAAATAGTACATATGTATTCTATTAATGAAAATTTATATATTTTACGTATATACTGTATTATAATATTTTTTATATACTATGCAAAAAAAAATATATATATATAGAAGTCCTATATATAAACAAAATATTTCAACAAATCTACCGTTACAACAAATATGTTCACATACAAAATTTAGAATAACTAATCCACAACTACAACAAATATGTCTACAAACAATATTTTAGAACCGTTAAACTATAATTTCAATCTAACCAAGGGGCACTTAGTTTTGTACTTTTGTTTGCCTTTGATTATATATTTAATTCTTTTAAAAATCATATCAAGATTCAAAAACAAAAACACTTTAGTTTGTTGTAAAAATTATTTTTTGTCAATTCCAAACTTTTACATTGTTAGTTAAATCTATAAAATTTTGGGGTTTCATAAAATTATTCTTTCTTTTACCATCAAATTCTACAAAACAACCACAATAGACGATAACATTTAATCCCTTAGTTTACTTTAAAAAAAAAAATACAATATACGATATATTAACTAATGAAGGTAATTAAAAACATTTGAAAATTTTAATTTTTAAAATTACACAAAATATTTAAATATATTTATTTCTTACATTATACATTATTTACATTAACTAAAACCTCAAATCCCCGCGTAGCGCGGGTCAAATCCTAGTAATAGATAAAAGTCTCTAGCTTATACAGTAGCGCAACGATTTCATTTATGTATTTCCGAAGTAAATCAATTCTAGTCAATATCAACAACATCCTTACCAAACAAAAGGTATTCTTTCCGTTTTAAATCAGATATTGTTCCCAATTGATTTTTTCTTCAAATTAGTTGTCGTTTTATGTTTTTCAATATTATTTTTGCTATTAAATACCAAATTTAACTTTAAATTTGATGAGAAAGATTAACCGTCAAATTCTCTTTTTATGGATATGCTAGAATTTTTAATATATGTGATTAATATACGTAAAAAAAACTCTAAAATGACACTTAACTTGAAATAAAGAGAGTGTTATTTACTAGTACATTTATAATTTAAAGAAATATAAATAAAATTATTTATATATAAACAAAAAAAGGACTATTCTATAGATATGTTTTATTTCTTTAAATAGTGAGTAAGTTCAGACATGTTTATTTAAGACAAACTTGTATAGGCCAGACATGTTTATTTAAGGTGAGTCAATAAGATTAAGACTTAAGACCGTGTGCTCTTGATCTGTTTAACATTCTCTTTTACAGAATCCATATGTTACTTAGCTGTCTTTTTACTTTTGTGGTTGTTACTTTCAAATTTAACTTTACTTTGAATTACCATTATACATTTCCATTAAAGGCAAATGACCAAAACAAAGTTTCCCAAAGTCCCGACCTTAATCTCATAACTTTGCACTAACTTACACTCCCTCTATCTCAATGTTTTAGTAAAAAAATTGTTTCATTTGAGCTAATATTTTCTATTTTCAATACAAAATTAATTGTATTTTTATTTTTTGTGACTATTTATATTATGCCTATGAATTTATCATTGGCTGGATTGTTTATAAACTGATAATAAATGATGTTTTAGTTTATAAAAAACTGGACAGTTTAAATGATTTTTTAATTTTGTGTGTCAAATTATTTAAATCATCTCACATATAATACAGGTGAAGGCTTTTGGAAACCTGTCCTCATGATAATCAAATTAGCCCTTTTTGAAAGAAAAAAACTTTGATGTAATTGTAAGCAACAATAAATATTCTATTCGTCAGCAAATTATATATGTAATGTTGGAAGAGAGGAGCGGGACGATTGAGTCCATAGAAAGTTGGTAATTGCCAAAGTCGAGGTGACAAAAAATAGAAAAGTCGGTTTGTTTTTTTTTTTTTTGAATTTTAGTGTTAATAATGCAACTTGTAATTATGTTGTCTACTTTGCATGTTTTGTACCAATCCACTTGAAATATCAATGATCCAACTAGAAAACGAAGAAAGAGAGAATATGAGTTTTGAGAGGTTACCATTTGTCCACTTCTGTTTGGTTCATAATTTGAGTTTTTCATATTTATGTGTTTAATAGAAATTACTATATTAGGACTAACCTTCTAATTTAATCGTGTAAAACAAACTTGTTCATAGTATCACAGAAATGGTTAGATACTAGTGCTAGCCTACTAGTTTAACGTACTGAGCACACAAACTTTTAGACATCTTAATATTTTAATCACATCCATTTGCTAAAAATTTAAGAGATTTGATATGTATGATGATAAATTATTTCTAAACCTTAATAGTGTAAGTTTAATGAAAAATTCAATTAGATTGCTTTTTCATTTCAAAATATATAGAAGAAATTTTAGAACCTTTTTCTTACTTCATATATAGTATAATTTTTTACATAATTATATTCAAATTTTAATGTTAATTATTTGAGTTTTCTCCACTCTTTATAGTTTGCAATCTATTATAACTGGTTGAATTTAATTACATACTATAAATTACTGGTAAATTTTTGTTTTGTTAAAATATTTTTATATTAAAACACATACTCTTTTATTTCACAAAAATGGTCATTTAATTTTCACCTTATGTACATTTATTAAGAAAACGTATTAAAAATACCTTAATATCCTTCAAAAGTTAGTTGATAATCATATTCTTCATAAAACTTATTGTTAATTTAGAAAATTAATGTTAAAAGTTGTATTAATCATGTAAAATGACATTCGTTATGGAAAAAAATGACAATTTTTTATGAAACGGAAATACTTTGAAATATGATTGTATAGATATATGTAAGTTGGAACATTATTTTTGTCTTACTATTGGACAACATTAGTAGATTTTTTGTAGAAAACTACATATCTAATTTCTGAAAACATGTATTTGTATAAGTTCTTATTTTTCTTAAGCTCGTCGTATTGGTTTTTTTATGTTTTCATAATTATAGCTTAAATCACTGAATGCGGAGTGTCGAGTGGCTATTTGACCAATATGCTTTGGGTCAAGTAATGAACTCCATTGGACAAACAATTTCATCAATACCTTCATTAATTAATTTAGTTTTTGATTAAACCTTCATTAATTTATTTTCCAACAAGTGAGCTTTAAAAGTACTGGTTGAATAAACGAGGCAATAGACATGCATGTCATATGAAATGATGGAATCTGAAGACAAGTAGCAATAAAGAACTGAAAAATATTTGATCTATTGTTATGAAAAATATTACATTAAAATCGCATAATTGCGTAAAATTGTGAAATAACTGTACCACTTCATCACGAGCTAATTAACAAGTTGACATACATTCAACATGTATATTAAAAAACATATTCTCATGCATCCACAAAGTTTCATAATTGCAATTCAAAAAAAAAAAAAAAAAGTTTCATAACTTTTAATTTTATTAAATTATAATAATTAATCAATAATTTTTAAGTTTTTGAAGATTTATTCTAGATGCTTTTTGTACTGGAATTTAAGTCTTTTTACATGGGATTTAATAATTTATAATTTTATGTTGACGTTTATATTAATAAACCCTCTAAGATTTATATTGAATTCAAGAGATAAGTGGAGTTTTAAACTGGAATTCCTCCCAAAATCTTTATCAATATTTCAATCATATTATGTATTTATTAAATTAGATTTGAATTCAGACAGTTACAAATAACTACACTGAAAGACTACAAGTTCTAATGATAATCTAAATAAAGTAGTGTAAATGCAACTAAACAAATTATTGGCTGTGCGTATTATATGTCGTGTATTGAATAGTATGGCAGCTTTAAATATTTTGTCCACCAATCAACATATTAAAATACGTTGTCGCGAGTAAATAATTCAATAATATCAATAAATGCTTTTTTACTTAATTCATAGCAATATTTAATGGTCACAGGACTTTTTCTGTTTATAGAAGTTGAAAATTTGGACCGACTATGTTTTTTCTTTTTTCTTTTTCTCTTTTTCTCTTTTAGACGAATTTTGCATGTTGAGTGGTTAGAGAGTTAGAGGCTTCATTCAAAGTTTGAATCTCCCAATCCCAAACAATATCTGAGTCAAAGTGTTGATGCAAGCAAAATTACCACGGGATCTTCATGACATCAATTTAATTTTCTTTTTAGAGTACACATTTTCTTTTCCTTGTCAACACGTACACGGTACAATTTTTACATTTTGTCAAACCAAAAACAAATATCAATTTTACAAAACGAAGTAATAGCTCTTCATTGACATTTGAGAGAGAGCAATACAGAATATTATGGTTTCTAGTCTAATAGAATATACATCTCTAGTCTTTGTGGTTTTTTTTTTATAAAAAAAAGTATTGCAAATTTTGGAACTATTTCAAGACATATGGTTTATCTGAAATTACAAAATATTGAGGGTAGATTGTTAACAAAAATTTTACATCATAAATTTTTCTTCTTCCCCGGAAAAGTTTTTGAATTATTTGATCTTGTATTCTTTTTTTTTTTCCTCCTGAAAACAAATAATTTTCAAACACAATTTTAACAAAGATACATAAAAAACTCGATAATCCTACTTTTAGATTTTTTAATTAAATAACTATATAAACGTCTATAAAAAGCAAATTCTGTTTAATGAATAGATATATTAGCATAGTTGGCACACTAATAGATGCTTAATACAATATTCTATCATGAATTTGAAACGTATATACGTACAAGTTTTATCCAACAAAATCTTATAGTATGCAAAGAAAGGATATATAAGGGAATATGTATAAAACAATTAGTAAGGATAAGGATAGAAATACAAAATTCAAGAATTATATTAATATCCTCAAGTGATGGCCATGATTATGACACATGCATGGCTTCGTCAACCATAAGAAGCATGCTTTGGACGTGTTTTTGCCGTAATCACAATTTGCTTTATTTAAATATATCTTGATGATATCGTGACAACAAGGTGATTAAGAAAGTCTTCAAACTTTATTCTGTTATATACATATATGGAGTATAATCATAATTCATATCCATAATAAGATTTGACACAACTAATAACTTGAAAGTGTGAATGACTCGAGATATAGCTAAAATAGATATCACTTATATATTTGGATTGTGCTTTAACTGAAAAAACCAGTGGAGTACATAAGATGACGCATTGAGATTGAATTGGCTCGTACACTCAAGAATGTCGATGTTTTTTTTAATATCAAAATGACTAACCTATTTACTGATTTATTCCATCATAGACCGATCACACAAACAGCACCTTTATTTATAACGAAAGTGTTTTCTATACCAAAGCAAAACCCAAATTTTAAAATCTAAAAAGTACATATATATTTTTTCCACTTGAAACGTTTACAATAATATAAAAAGTCAATCGTGGAATCCGTAGTTGGTGTAAGAAAATAATAATATAAGATTTTTTTATTTATTTATTTGGTCAGAGACTTTCAATATCTTTCGTTGTTATATATCCGTACGTAATTTTAAATATATATTTTTAATATGGTTTACCACCTTTAGCCAGTTCAAAAAATTTGAATCAATTTTGAGATTTTTACAAATTGCTCTTTAAAAACATTATAAGAAACAAAAAAATATAAAATTTTAATTTGAGACCTTAACTAAGAATACCATATTTCTAAACTATATATATATACCCAAAAAATCTTTCTAAAATTGCTCTATAAACATTTTTCAAGTTTATCAGTACAAAGCACATATTTTAATAGAATTTGTACCGAGATCTTGTTGGTTAGTACAATATATTCGTAAAGTAAATCAAAATCACAATCAAACTGATTGGAAAAGTTATCTAACTAAGATCTGTTTTCTTACTAATTACAGAATCTATTTAGTGATACACCAACATAACTATTCAAAACTAGTGATTTTTAACAGTATAAAGAAAATATGCTACAACAATATTTAATGCGTTCACCTACATGCATTATATGGAACAAGTTATTCAATATTTGCAACTAATTTAGTCAGACAACTTATAGTTACAAATCATATCAATCCATTGATTTTTGGGTTTTTTACTTGATATGGTTAACACTATGTAAGCCTACCTTGACATTTCTTGGGAAATGTAAATCAACCAAAGGACGAAAGAATCTTCCTCATTGTTTCCATCTCTTTGTAATTTCTTGATGGTAATATTTTTTAATAAGGAAATTAAATCAAGTACAAAAACGCAAACACAGGTTCCAATTCAGGATAACGTTTACTCAATCTTAAAAAAAAAACCAAAATCTATCTGTCAGTGACTTTGGATCAATATCAAAACATCAATCAATCATCCACATACTGTAAATTTCTACAAAAATGAACAAACTTCTTATATGTACATTTACATTCTTAGTTAAAGAAAAAAAAACCTTCATGGTAAAGCTTCTTATAATTTCAAGCTTACCATGGACTTGCATTAAAGAAAAAACCCAAAAAAATCTAAACATTTTGTTCTATGTCATGTCATTTTTCACTTTTTCCCTCTAATTTTCACAAACTTTACCATCTACTTGATTCTGAACAGCTTTCACAGCTGCAACTCTCGCAGCCGTCGCGGCCTTGTTAGCCGCAGCCACAGCTCGTATCACTTGCTCATCGACCCGCCTCTGATTCACTGCATTTTTGGCCTTCTCCCGAGCACTCTACAAATTAATTAAAAATCTTTCAAATTAGAACCAAAAAAAAAAAAATGTTTAGTTTTGCCTAAACACATTTTAGAAAACATATTAACATATCCAAGAATCACTAGTTCAAGCGGATTCCTGTATTTACCTGAACCGCTCTATAAACCGGACCGTTTTCCGGAGAAAGCGGTTTAACGAGATGTCCACCATCCCATTCACCACATTTAACATCACCAGTCCTAAACACATACATCCCAAACCCTTGTTTACGACCTTCATGCCAACCTCCTTCATAATAATGACCATTAGCAAATCGATAAACACCAAACCCATGAATCTTATCTCCAAAATACTCTCCCACATACTTATCTCCATTCCTACAAAAACACAAAACTCATCAAACCACAAAACATAACAAAAACACAGAGATCTCTTTTCAAACTCACAATTTTTTTTACCTGAAATGGTAAGAACCAAGACCATGTTTAACACCAAACTTAAACATCCCAACATAAGAACTACCATCACCACAATTCTGAACACCAAAACCATGACTCTGACCATTAAACCATTCACCAGAATAAGAATCTCCGGTATAAAACAAGTAAACTCCATAACCATGTCTCAATCCTTGCTTATAACTTCCTTTGTACTTACTTCCTTTAGACCAACACTCAATTCCATAACCATCGTATTTCCCATTAATCCAGTCTCCTTCGTATCTTCCATTAATCCAATAACTATAAACTCCACTTCCGTTACACTTGCCTCTGTTAAACTCTCCTTCGTAATAATCACCGTTACTAAAAAACTGAACTCCTTCTCTAACCAAACTCTCTTTCTCTTCTCGAACTGTCTCTTCTTGAATTGTTGTTTCTCCGATGTACCATTGAACCGGTTTCGGTTTGTTTCTGATTTTGAGCCGGTTTACGTTTCTTGATACGAAGAAGAGCACGACGGCGACGAAGATTAAGCTTAGTAAGAGATTCTCGGAAGTGAAGTGAGAGAAGAGGAAGAAGATTAAGAAGGAAGAGAGGGTTAAGAAAGAGAGTGAAGAGAGTACGAAGATTAAACCCGGTTTGATTCGGTTTAGCTTAACCGGGTTCTTTCTTCTGTTTCGTCTCTGTTTCTCCTCTTTCTCGCCTGATTCGAGATCTTGATTGAAATCGGATTCGTTGATTGATGAGAGACTATAAATCGATGATCGTATCGTTGGTGATGATCTGAGTAATGACGATTGTGTCCTCGTTAGCTTCGACTGGCTCATCCTTGAAAACAGAGCAAGAACGAAAAAAAATCAAATCTTGAAATTGGGTTTTCTCCGGTTAATTATTAACCACCACTGCACCATCGGAAACTTTTATTCCGGTACCAGAGAAGGTGAAGCGAAGAAGAAGAAGAAGAAGGAGAAGCTCTCTGTTTTTAAGAGAGAGAGATTTTGAAGGTTATTTTAATGGAGGGTAGATTTAATCAGGACCGTTGGATTGAAAAATCTGACGGTTTGATTAACAAAAAAAGGAGAAAGAATAATAGCCGTTGGATCTTTTAAGATAGTCACGGTCTTGACGAGAGAATATTAAGCTTTACTGTTGCAGACTCGGCACGTGCCACTACACACACATCTCTATATTTAAATTAAATTAAAGATTTTAATAACTTTATCGCTGCTTTTGGGGGAATATTTCTATATTAATATAACAGTTGATTTTTGAACTTGAAGAGAATATTTTAAAGTTTTTATTCATAGTAAGTAATTTTGAAAGTGTGTGTACTTGTTTATATATTTGGGTGTAGTTGGTGATTTTCGTAAAGTGTTATGTATGTAATGTAGGTAATCTACCCAACGGACGGTGGAGATTAAATTACTTGATACGTGAATAAAAAGAAAGAAACTAAGAAAAAAATAGGCTTGGATTAATTTGTGAATGAAAACAAACATATTACCAAACATCCTTGCTTGGTGCACTCCGCATTACTAGGCCACTCATATTTTTATAAAAAAAAATCACATGGGATAAATATAGTGAAAATAATTATATTTTTATAAAGTATTTACAAGAAAAATAGTTCTGTACACTTATTTTTATATAATTAAGGATGATATAATCTATCTTTAAGTTGTTCACACAAAAAAAAAAGATGATCCGAAATTTACCATGCGATAAATTTATTTAGACGGAGTTTACATTTTTTTGTTACGATGCGAAAATTTTAAAAATAATTCATTTAACGAATTTTTAATAAATTTAAAATGTGGCAGTATTTTAACTGACCAAATAAAAATAATTGAATAATTTTAAAATCAATCTTTAAATTTCTAAAAAAAAAAAAAAAAAAATCAATCTTTACATCCAACCCACAAGTTTTTTTTTTTTTTTGGATCAATAAATCCAACCCACAAGTTAAATGACAAAAATCCAACTCTTAAAACATAATATCAGAAAACGACAGTCTTAAGCTATTGAGATTAGATCGAAAATGGTCCTTTTTAGTATTTGTTTTGATTAACCTAAACATCGCTTTCACTCTGATCCAAAGTCTAACTTCTGATGCATTCATTTACTTTTTTAAAAAAACTTTCGGCATAGACAAGATAAATACGACCGCAAAAATATAATAATCACATAAATTTTATTCATTCAAACATTAATCTATTGATTAAACGAACCTAGACTTAAAAAAGGCCAATGAAACACATAAAATATCATAAGACCAAAACAATGCTTAAAATAATGTGAACATGACTTTAATTAAATTGCTTTACTAAAATCAAAGTCTCATATTCAAATTGAACTGAAGGAAGAACAACATAACAACATAAAGCCCTTATGATCAAACTTCAGACTTTCCTCTTTAGCTTCTGCTTCATCCTCTCGACCGCACCGCGCAGTGTATCTTCGTCTTTACAGAACGTGAACCGAACCAGATTCTTACCATCTTCCGGATTCAGATAAAAGACGCTAGTGGGGATGGCAACGACTCCGACTTCTTTGATTAGATACTCACAGAAGGCGATATCGTTCTCCAATCCGAATGGAGTGTGATCCACAACCACAAAGTAAGTCCCGCTCGATGGGAATACTTCGAATCCGACTTCTTTCAGACCCTTAACTAGTATCTCCTTTTTCGCGTTGTAATCCCTTTTCAGCTCTGTGAAGTAAGACTCTGGTGCTTGGAGTGCTGCAGCGGCTGCGGATTGCAATGGTGTTGATGTGGCGAATGTGAGGTAAGAGTGTGCTAATCGTATTCCCCAAGTTAGATGAGGCGGTGCAATCGCCCAACCGATCTTCCATCCGGTTAAAGAGAAAGTCTTTCCCAGAGAATTCATGGTCACGGTTCTTTCGTACATACCAGGAAGTGAAGCTATGGAAATGTGATCCATTTCAAACGCAAGCTTATCGTATACTTCATCTGAGAACACAAGGACATCGTTCTCAATGCAGAGAAATGCAATGGCATCGAGTTCCTCTCTCGTAAACATTTTTCCCGTTGGGTTGTGCGGAGTGTTCATGAGGATAGCTCGGGTCTTGCTAGATATCGCAGCTTTGAGCTCTTCCATAGGAATGGCGAAATCCGGTGGACGTAAAGTGATTCCTATCACCTTAGCACCCGCCATAGAGAGTGTTGCTTCGTAAGAATCATAAAACGGTGCAAAGACAATAACTTCATCACCCGGGTTTATTAAACCCAACACAGTTGCAGCTATAGCTTCTGTGCAACCAGATGTAACTGTAACTTCTTTCTCCGGATCAACAACAAGACCTGAATCTACACGAAACCGCGCAGCTATAGCGGAATTCAGATCAGGAACACCGTGTCCACGAGCATACTGGTTTTTACCGTCTTTAATAGCTTGGATGGCAGCTTCTTTGATAAAATCAGGACCGTCGAAATTCGGAAAGCCTTGGCCTAAGTTGATTGCACCATACTTAACAGCCAACATACTCATTTGAGTGAAAATCGTAGTCTTAAACTTCTCAAGTCGTTGCGCCACCTAAAATAACCCAATTCGGAAACATTAACAGAGAACAACCTTAATTGGAGTAACAATTGGAGATGAATAATGTCTTGATCAACCAAAGTTTCACTAAAATGTCTATATGAATAACGTCTAAAGCTTCTCTAATCGTTTCGCCACCTAACAAATCCGATTCGAAAACATTCAAAAGGACAAAGAAAAAGCTTAATTGCAGTTCAATCGAATATGAATAATGTGAAGATTAGCCAAAATCTAACTATTCCATCCTCGAAAACTAAGATACAAATACAAATATACATACTTTATGCGTCTTTGTCTATAACTCATATCTCAATACCAGATCCAAATTTGAAAAACTGAGAATTGTATATGCATAGTTGAGTCAACGAGCTCAAAAGCTTCAAGACTGAAAATTGAATTGATGGGCATAGTGAAACTGCATAAAGGCATCGTGGGTCCTTACCAAAAACATGAACTCTAAGTGGAAATCCAAATCAGATAAAATCCTAAAAAAATTTGAAATCATTTCGAAACAGAAGAAAAGACACAAAACATCAAAAATAGACAGAACAGCAGCTTCCAGTGTTCCAAAAGCAGAGCCCGCAAAGCACAACACTTTAAGATCTTTCAAATATACAAAACACGAGAATCGAAGCAAAACCCCTTTTTTCATCATTGGAGTCAACAAGAAACAGTAGAGAAAGAAGATAGATTACCTGAACAGGTTTCTGAGTCAACGACTCGTTCTGAGCCTGACTCGAATTCGTGCTCATGGTGGCTCTAATTGGTGATTTGGGGGAGAATCGAGAGAAATAAGAGGATTTAAAGGTGAATTGTCTAAGCATCAGACCATGTGTGTCCAGGTTCATTGACTTTGCATTACCTGAAAAAATTGGGTAAAGCTTTTAAATTTTTTTTAGGGTTTTTGATTCGTTTCGGATTTTAGGAATTTCACCAAATCCCGCAAGTTGCATGCAGCTTTTTAACAAAAATACCTGACGTCAGTGGGCTTTTTAAAAAATTCGTGGGCCAAGCCTCCTTGAAGTCATGGGACTCATATCCCTTATATAATCTAGGATTTTTTAATCCTTTTAACGTGGAATACTCGTGATATACCTACTCCTGAATCCTGATAATGGATGGCATAGCCAATAGTTTCAAAACTTTCAAATATATATATATATATATATATATAT
>OVAF01000520.1:0-17571 GCA_900406245.1 Odontarrhena argentea | reverse complement strand
TTTTTTTTTTTTTTTTTTTTTTTTTGAAATTGAACTTTCAAATATATTCTATTATCAAATTTAGTTTTAAGTTAGATCAGATTGGTGTTCAAAATATTGTTAGACCGTAAAAATAGATGGTGACCATAGCTTATTGCCTAGATCGTTTAATTGGAGCGTAAGCGATTTTGTAAAAGGACTAAGTATTTACAAAATTAATACAATATATTACGTGTATATATATATATAATAATATATAAGAAATAACATGATTATAAATAATTAAATTAAATTTATTTTTATTATCTTTATACTATGTCAGATGTAACGATTTATAAATAATGCAATTTTAATAATTTATTCTTATAATATAATTTTTTTTAGGTGGGCTGGAAACTAATTTCTACCGTATATGAGAATCTAGCGCCTCAACACCACTTACACAGACGCCTCAAACACTTCATAGAGCACTCTTTTTCCCAAACAATTCAACAGTATATTGTTGTGTTCCAATCTACACGGTGACACAGTAACGGTATTAGCATAAATCGCTGGGCTACAGATCATAGTCAAATTATAACAGATTTATTCTCTACAATTATATCGTGAAGCGTTTTAAAAACTAAATTTAAATTATAAGATTATTTTTCTTTTATTTTGTTTTATTTTAAAATTATATGATTATTTTGGAGTGGAATTATTAAACTATAATAACAGTTCTTAACAATATGGCACAACATTACAGATTACTGACTAAAATCTAAAATGTAATGCATATAATTATGCATACGTGCCCAATCTATTTGATAAATAAAGTAAAAATATGTTAGCCAGCCGACGTGATGAATCATTTAATTGCTAGTGGTAAAAGCCACCAAAGTTGGCTTCTGACTTCATCCACTTATTCTATCTGGGTCGATGATGTATGCCTTTTTGTGTGGGTCAGTTAAAAAATTATAAAGTAAATTAGTTCATGAACAGTTAATGTTTGATTTTGATAAATTAGAATTATGCTAAACAATTTTTGTTAACATAAATTTATATATTATTGCTGGATATATCAAAATCTTTGATGAATAGAATTAGAGGTTAGTAATATTGCCGGATTTATCAATGCTTTTTTTTTATGATTCATCTATAGACATTGAGTTTATACATGTCATAGATGAGCTTAATTATGATACATGTTAATTGAATTATAGTCGGGCATATCCATGATTAAGGCCACTAGGCGAGGGTAATACATGCTAGTCATCGTGTAATCCATTTGAGCGCTATAATAAAAAATTTACATCTTGTTTTCAAATATTTTTATCATTAGACCACAATCAATTAATTTTTGTTTTTGATATTAAAAAACTAATTAATGGTAGTCAGAGGAGTAGTCACTCAATGGATGATCTAGGTTAGATATCGATTCTTTTCATATTCAAAATTTTCACGTCAGTCGAAAATAATGTCACATTTTAGGTCTATTTGAAAATTCAGTGAACACTACTTGACGACTAGGATTAGTCGGATTTAAAAATTCAAATCGTTTAAAATATATATATATATATGGTGATAAAATACAAACAAACAGCTAATTAGTAGATAAATAAACATTTGTGAGCCGACGGGGATGATGAATCATGCTAGTGGCAGAGACCACCAAAGTTGGCTTCGACTCTTCCACTTACCCTTTGTGGACTGATGTAAAGCCTTTTAAAACTGTATACAACTTTTAGGTGAGTTTTGTGATACATGTTTTCCATAATAGAGCCAACTTTATTCATGTTACATAATGTGATTCTTTCTACGAAGCCTCTTTCTTTTTCCTTGAGATAGAACTCGTTACAAAGATGACTTATTAGAATACTTTTACACAAAAAGCAAAGTAACCAAAGTAACAATAAAAGAGAGAACCAACCCTTCTTCAAAAGTTGTTGGCTTAGCTAGAAGTAATAATAATTCGTGGAAGAGGATAATAATTTGGGGGTCGCGGTGAAAACATTCCAACCATTTGTGTTCATGATAAATTTTCCTTCGAGGAACGGAGAGCTTGCAATGTCGGTATTAAGGTAGACAATAAGGTAGTTTGAACTGCTTTGATAAGTAGTGCAACATGTTTTGCCACTAAAGTATGTATCTCTCTTTCAGATTCTTATACACCAACAACTTACTTATATGATGTTGATTTTCGGAGTTATAGAAAGAGCTTTTGACCAATCCAAACTACCCAACTCCTACTATACAAAAAAGAACTGACCCAAAGTTCCACATGATCGCTTTTAAAATAGCCATGAGCCGATAGCTTGATTTGATGAGCATGAGAAATATATACTGCCCAATGAAAATTTGGTTGTAGAACACCACAGGCCCAACCTTGGATATATAGGTTCTCAAAACTTGAAGAAAGATCGATAGATGATTTCACCAACTTACGATGGTCTTCCTAAGGTAATATTACTTGTTCATAAAGAAGGTGACCAAAAACGTATAACTCGGGGATCTTAACCAAGGGCTAAAAGTTTGAGACCATTCGAAGGAGAAGAAATATTATCATCTTTGATGTAACGAGAACCTTTTCTTATCTTCTTTGAATACCCTTAGAAGGTATTTCTGGCTACAATGTCCATCAACGAAGAGGGTCAGACAAGGCCATCAATGTGCATCCAGTTCGGTGGTAGATCAAGGTGGTGAAAGTTGAAACTATGTTCCAAGTATCTTGAGTGGTGGATGGTAAATCCTAAAGTTTGTATTCCTTTTACCTTGTGTTGTGTGTGTCGTCCAGCAAAATAAATAAGAATTAATAAAATAAACCCCCTTAACCGATTGGGATTTGTCCAATAAATATTTTCAGATGTGTTTTGAAATAGAAACAAATATTCATAGAACAGAACCATACACTTCGAAAAGGGAAAATTTCATAAAAATACATGAACTTTATTCCGTTTTCCAATTTAATTATCGAACTCTTTTGGTACCCAGTTTCTTACTCCAACTATTTTATTTGCCCATTTTAATTCTCCAATTTTCGTAGTCCTGCCCACTTAACAACCTCAACCTAACAGACACATGGACGTTTTTCTGAATTTTTTAATATTAAATAAATATTATAAAACAAATAAAAATATTTGTTTTAGCAAAAAAAAAAAAAAAGAAACAACAAACAAATGGCATATGTGCATCTTTATAAAATGAAATATCATAAAAAGAATCAACTAAAGATAATGTAAGGTTAAAACTTAAAACCATTTTTTGGACTATAATGAATAAAAATATTAGACTTCTTATGAAGTTCAAAATTTCTTATTTCTCATGAAATCTTGTTAAACGCAATTTTAATATAACCGAAATAATTACAGCTTACTATATATTTCAACTGAATCCCTATGTGACAAAATATATAATAAAATCAAATAGAAATTATGTTTATAAGTCACACCGACAAAATAACTAAGTGTCAACTTAGAAGCTCCAACGGTCGAATTGTTGCTTAACAACTTCCAAGTCTTTGTATGCCTTCACTCGCCGATAAAATATTGGACAATCTCGACNAAAAAAAAAAAAAAAAAAAAAAAAAAAAAAAAAAAAGAATTAAAATTTTGATCAAACGGAGTGGGCACTGATCGGATATCCGAATCCTAAAAATTCTAAAAAATTATTATCCGATCCGGGCGGATCCACGGATATCCGAATCCGCCCCTACTATGATTGTCTTGAAAATCATACAACAATATATATATATATATATATATATATATCTATATTTTTTAATTTATATACTAAATAATGAAGCAAAAACCTGGTGCACAGGATATCTTGGTGAAGAGAGCCTTGGCACTCTTGACAATGTGACCACAAACGCCCAGCGAGCTCCTCTAGCTCTGAGACTAAACCCACACAAACAAAAGTTTCAAAATGCAAATGATATTTAATGTAGTGATGGTATGATGAAAATAATGATCATCCTTATTGACACGTATAAAAATGGGCTGGTGATATATTTACCTTGAAACACGAGCTTGCTGTGTAACTCAACTTCTCTTCCCTTGCAGTTTGGGCACACTGTGCCATTCCTGGTTAGAATATGGATAAGTGACCCATGAAATCAGATAAGCAAAACATTGGAGTATCGAGGGCAATGAAACATAGATATATATATATAGGTACCTGATTGGAACATTGCAGCCCATACAACATTGTTGCTTCTTGACAAATTTCATTATGCCACTATTTGAAGGAATGTTTATTGATATAGACCTCATGTGACTTCCTTGGAAAAGTTTTTTGCTTGCATTTCCTAGAACAGGCTCAAAAATCCTAAGAATCGGCTGAATAACAACATTTTCCAATAAACTTTACAATCTCAATAATAAATGAGTACGTAGTTTTAGACAAACCAGTTTTTAAAACTGACCATCTTAATCTGATTCTCCAAGTAGTAATTTGTATCTATTGGGATGTCATTCTCCAGAGCGTAAATCGGATCTTCTGCGCTCTCATAAGCCTAATCAAAATAACATCATATGAGAACAAAGAAATATTGTTTGCATTTGCAGTTGCGACAAAATTTTGTGGAACACTACCTTGGCACCTGGAGCAGCTTTTACAAAAACATATGGTACTCGATCCCCAATCTTTGGTGCTGTTGCAGCATTTCTCTGCGATTTTTTTGAATAGCCAAAAACATCTGTCAGGATTAAAGATTTTACATGTATGGTTATATAAAAATTAGCACAAACCTTAAGCATGCGTTTCTGGACTTCAACATGAGCTGATTTAACTTCATAGTCATCCCCTGATTTACTTAGACCCTATCATTTTTTGAGAAACTAATCTTAGTCGTATAGAGAGAGGTTGATTTGGAAATGTAGCAAAACAATCTTTACCTTAGTGATCACCAAAAGTGATAAATCGATACGGTTCTTGAGAAGATCTGAAATTGTATTCTTCACATAATTTACAGCAGCTGGAATATCTCTGTCAATAAGTATTTTGTGAAGACTCTGAGTCACAAGGTTCTTAACTAGTAAACAGTTGTCCCTACGTACTGTCTCGATTCCTGCAATTAATTTTCAATCATCAAATTTGCAATTTAGCAAGAATAGAAGATTATATGACATTTTAACTACCTTTGGTGTCCAATTTGTCAAATTTATGTGGATTTGTCCAAAGCAACCCAGCATACCTTTTCTTGCCAATAAGCATATATGGGAAATAAACCTTCTCAAACTCCAATTTGATGGGCTTCATGTCATATACCGAACAGATAAAAATTCAGTTGAGACTAAAAAAAATAGCGTAATCAGAAACCAAAAAATCACTCACTCTGATAAAATTTCTGGTGATATATTCAGCAGCTTCGCTCCCCAAATTCATTGCAGTTTCTACATCTGATACTCCAAATCGTACCATTACGGAGTCTGTGTCTCCATAAATAACCTACTTATATCTTCAGTCTTAGTAAAAACAAGAAACTCCAAGAGTTAATTAATTAAAATAAATATGTACCTCTGCATTGTGGTCATAACCGCCGGATGTTCTGAATCTATCTTCTACAAGTTTTTTCGTTTGTTCAATCATCTGGCGACCTAGACAATTACATCCATCGGAATAAAAATCAGACAAGGAAATAATTTTGGCAGTGCTCAAGAAAATAGATGCATACCGTAGCTTGTAACACTTGAAGATATTTCTAAGCATGGTAACATCCCAAAGGTAGCTCCAGTGAACCCATATACAGAATTTGCACTGACCTGAGACAACAACAGGAATGTATATTAATAAACATTCTAATCGGTGTTTTTTTCCTGAATCATCCAATGTAAATTTCACCTTTAGAGCTAGCTGTCTACCATCCAAAACAGCTTTCTCAAGCGGATCCTTAGCTTCCTATATTAACATGATAGAGTTTTAGTTCCTAGAAACCTAGTAAAACTTAAAATTGGCAAGAAAAAAATAGGGCTGCAGTTACCTCTAAATCTCTTTTAGCTCTTTTCCGAGCTGTAAGAAGCTCTTCGAGAATTTCAGGAAGCAAACCCTATAATTGATTACTTGCTGAGTCTGAAATTCTGTTATATTTGTTGAAGTAAATTATCAAAACAAAAGATATACGAATGTAGAAGATAACCTTTTGCAAACTTGGTTTAACAAATGTTTCTCCCGAGGGAGTAGTAATGATATGTTCAGGTGCAAGATTCAGTTTAAGTACATCTCCATCTCCAGGTCTCACCTTGAAATAAAATAGGTGACAAAATTAACAAAGATGTATATCAACAGTGGAAAGATAAGATCAAGACAAGTTAAAAGACGTACCAAGGTGCAAAAGCATAGATTATAAGCAATCATAATGGACGGATACAAGGAAGCAAAATCCAGAATTGTAATTGGTTTATCATAGAAACCTGCTCTGGCTTCTAAAACCTGATTTATCATTTCAGAAAAAGATACAAAATAAACATCTAACCGAAAAACGATAATCATCAGAAAAGTAAATGTTAAAGACTTGTAAAATCGCCAACTTACAGTTGCGCCTTCAAAAGTTTTTTGTTCAGAATCAAGCTTATCAGCATAAGGAAGAACCATATTCTTCTGTTTAGCTTTCCTAAGAAGTTGAGATAGAACCTAGAGAAAATAAAAAATGTTACAGATACAATATTTATATTAAAAAAAAAAAAAAAAAAATTACTGAAACGTACGTATTATTTACCTTAATCATCTGTCCTCTGGAAAGAAGATAGGAGATAGGGACACCGGTTACACGAGCCATTTCAACATATCTATATATATACTTGAGTTTATCCAAAAGCCTCTGTGGTAGGTATGCATCCTATAAACACCAAAGAGTTTTAAGTCGATCCCGTGGTTATGTTTAAACGTGAAATTAGAACAACTGATCGAGGTAGACTCAGCATAGGTACCTTGAGACAATAAACAGCAAGACGCTTTCGAGTTGTAGCATTACCGTCCTGGAGATCGGTTATAATAGAGTGATGGACATCCTCTTTCTAAAGAAGAGGATTAAGTTAGGTCCATGGAGAAAGAAAAAAACAGAATAACCTGAAAAGTTGAACCTGTTCTGAAAGAAAATATGCTGAGACGGAGTTGAGGGAATAAGAACTTAAGTTGTGATCTCTCCTTATCGCCTACAGTTAATAAGCGAAGAAAAACAAATTGATGTCGTTGCAATTAGTTTGTGGGTGAACAGTCTATTAATGACTCAAACCTGAAAAAGGTCAAATGTAAGTCGCCCTTCAATAGTAATCTTCTTGCTTTCTTGTCTGAAACAACACATATAATGCATATCATAACAATATGTCCAACGACTGAACAACATAATAAACATCATCTCTCTCGAAAGAAGAATTTGCAAGCACCTTGATGAATCATGTGCATTCTTGACACAGACCTTGCTGTTCTTTATACGACCAAAAAAAGGAAATTCCACGATCCCCAATGCTGCAGCTCTCTGAGAATATAAAAAATTCAAAACAGAACAATTCCCTAGTAATGAAAAAGTTGGACTAAGAGGTGCGTTAGTACCTCAATCAGATAAGGTAGGTCAAAATTGCAGATGTTATAGCCAATGATGATATCAGGATCAACTTCTAAAATAAAATCCTGCAAGAAAAATTGAGTTGGTGCAATATAAAATACATGTTTGTAATGTAAAAAACAGAGTGGATCCTTAAAACAATTACCCTCCAAGCTAATAATAGTTCTCTCTCTGTTTGAAATGACATGACATTTGCCCCCTCTATTGGGTCACATGACTTGAGAGTCATTATGTTTCGAACCAATGGACAATCCTCTCCTTGAAGAGTAAGGATATTAGCTACCTATAAGATCAAAGAGATCTAGTGTTTGAGTTATTTTGAACAGGATAAAAACAAAGATACATACATAAGAAATCTAAAACCTGGATCACAGGATCATGTCTAGCCTCTGGAAAATGTCCTTTACGACCTGCGCACTCAATATCGAAACTGAGTACACGAAACGGAGCCATTTTTGAGTATTCGCCTTCCGCAGAATGACTTACTAAATCTGAGTACCTAAAAGCACCCATAGTTAAAGAAACCAATGACACATAAACTAGAATCTGCTACTATATATATAACTATATATAGATGTGGATACAGGCAATCAAACTCCAATTGGCAGGACGATACAGTTTTTGCATTCTTCTTATATTTCCCAGACGGAACTTCAATCCAGTTTCCTCCCACAATATCAAGATCAATCATGAAACGAAGAGCGAAAGGAATACTACTCTCATATGTTTGAACTCCCTTCAAACACAATCCATCAACTTGTATGCCTTTATCAAGAACACCTACAAATGTTTATAAGTTGCATTGACATAATCGGTCTTGGTTAAAAAATAGACTAATGAACGAAAGTTGTATTGCTATATACCGCAACAAGTTTTCACCATTTTTGGCAAAGCAAGAACAATTTTGAGGAAAGTTTGTGACTTTTGTTCATGGTAGTACATAATACTTGTTTTACCCACGATTTTTATGGTGCGAATATAATTGGAGACATCGCCATATCTTTTCAATTCTCTCATCTTTCCCTGAAAGAAAGCATGAATGAGTATATTCTAAGCAAGAATATAAAAACAAAAAAATTGTTTAATTAGTACCTCAAGAATCTGATGGAAACGAGATACATTGTCAGGACCAATTCCAGGAGGACAAGCAATGTACAAGTATGGCTCGAATCCATGAACATGACAACACACACTGTGACCTTACAGTTTACAAAAAGAAAAAACGAATTATTTGAGTAATATATCGGCCAGATCGGTCGAGTTACAAATCAAACCTTGTGTAGTGACACCAAAAATTCTTATAATTGGGGCTGCACCGGAAGAATGGGGTAATAACTCCGGGTGACTCTCGCCAATTACGAAATCAATCTCCAGTTGCTGAAAAACTAAACAAACTAAACAAAATTATAAGAGCTTCATAAGAAGAAAAACAGATTCGGAAACTGATTTACTCCACCGACCGGTACTTTTAGGTTTATAGAGATAATCGGATCGACTCCAAGATCCTGATGAATTCTCTACTTGAATGGAACGATGCTTCCCCGCCGGCAGATTATGCGACGAAGACGTACGCTTCCTAGGATTTTTTTCTCTGTTCATGACACTAGCTNGGGGGGGGGGGGGGGGGGGGAGAGACACGATATTTATACATTATGGCATAAATATTCTAGGTTGGTTCGGGGACTTTTTTGGTATTTCGGTTCTAAAAAGTCATATTTTGTTTTAATTCGGTTGTGGATGAAAGAAAATTCAAAATTAAACTCAAATTTTAAACATGTATACATGTTTATTCGGTCTAAAATATTATGTGTAACAAAAAAAAAAACACAAATACATATTAGTGAAATTGTGAATGTTTCATACTTAATATACAAATGAGATTAAATTGTGAATGCTTCAAATTAAGATTTTATGGTCGTGTTTATAGACTTGTTTTTCTCAATGGTACAATGCGTTACAATTGAACGCCTTTGATGATTAAAGCCAGACCCAAAACTAAAACAAATCGGGCAAGCTAATCCATGGAAACAAAAGGAAATAAAAGCACATTTTAACACAACTTCGAATCGAACCAATGAGGATCCTGACCGAACCAAAAAACCGGCAAATCCAAACATTGGTGTCTACGTATCTATAATCTATATAACCCAATTGCCATGATATATATTTTTTATCTTCCAGCAACTGGAATCAGAAAAATATACAACAGTTGCTATATAATCTGCATCTTCAGAGGTCTCTTGGCATCACTCATCAATAATATGAACTCATGTAGAGTCTAGCTCCTATATCGAGCGGGCCATCGTCTCCACCAACAGCGTGGAGAACTACGGGAATGGTTGAGAAAAGTTGGACGGTCAAAGGGAAAACCGCAGGGGAAACTTCGGCTTTTGGCTCGGTGCCATTGATGGACAATGCATTGCATTTAGCAACACATAGGTCGCTAGGGCTCACCAAATACGCAACTTCTTTCAAAGGCTTGAAATAGCTTCTTCCACCTTTTTTGGAGTAGAGTTTATCAAGGATTAAGGTTGATGTTACCTCTAGCCAGTCTACACACAAGCCTTCGATTTGGTCGTAGTATATTCTCCGTTCAATCTGTGACAATAACAATATCGACAAGTGTTTAATAGATCGTAAAAAGGGATTTAAATATTTTGATTAAGAGCAAATGAATCAGGAGAGACTTACACCGAGCTTGCTAATGTAAATTGTCATAAATCTTGATCCCAAGTTCATTACTCTAGCTTCGCACGGGAAAACCTGCAGAGACAAAACCATGAGATTTCTAACGGAGATAAAATGTAAGAAGCAGCGTTATGATACAGATTTTTCAATTTTCTAACCTCTTTTTTCTTCAGCACAAACCAAGTGTAGAGCTTATCACATGCATCTTTGACTTTTCGAGCCGCCAGCTTCTTCCCATTGCAATAAGCAGCAACATCAGAGAGTGTTTCAGTGGAGGGAACACCATGTTTCAAACCAGCAACCGATAATGCTTTCTTGCCCTCCATAGATTCTGCAGCATCTTTATCAAAGCGAATGCCGGTATAGCAGCGTCCCACTTCATCAATTGAGTTTTGCTTCTTCTTTGAGTACATCTCCTCAGCTTCAAGGGCAGCAGCCACGGCACGGTGAACGACTATGTCTGGGTACCGTCGAAGAGGAGATGTGAAGTGAGTGTAGAGAGGAACAGCTAGTGCATAATGTGCCCACTCATCAACATCGTCCTTCAAATCCCCAGTGCAGAAGTAAGTTGCTAATTGCATAGGTTTTATAGCATAATTGTTGAGGATATCTACAAAAACTGAGTCATCCTTGAGGTTTTCCATGATTTTCTCCAACGATTCCTGGAATAGGCCAGAAGAAGAAACGTCCAAGTCCATACCATGCTTCGAACAAAAGCCTTCAAATTCTTTAAGCTTACGCACATTGGGTTCTGGATGCCTCCGGAGCAATGCGCTATCGGGGTAAGCTCGAGAAATGACCTCAGCTGCTGAAATATTTGCTAAGAGCATAAACTCCTCAACAAGAAGATTTGAAGCTTTTCTACAGTACATCACAAAATCATACGGAAGTCCATGTTCATCAAAGAGAAAACCAGGTTTCGAATTCTCCAGTTGCAAAGCCCCGTTTCTAAACCTTTTTTGCCTTAAAGTGGTGGAAATCTCATTAAGCTGTTTGACAGATTGAACTACATCACTCCACTGGAAAGGTCCATGCAATGCAGGCCATCCATTTTCTGCAACATCATTCTTCCCATCTATAATGTCCTGAGCATGGTCATAAGAAAGCTTGCAGCATGAACGTATAACAGTGCGACCAATCCAGCGATCTATCACATCCCCTTCTCTATTTAAATCCCAGAAGATAGAAAATGCAAGCCTATCAACTCCTGGATTAAGTGAACCTACGTTCTCTGACAGTACTGGAGGCAACATTGGTATCTTTCTCAACAGCATGTAGACACTTGTCGACCTAAACTGAGCTTCTGTGTCAAGAGCAGTGTCTGGTAAAACAAAGTAGGAGACATCAGCAATGTGAACACCGACTCTAAAAAAACCGCCGGGTAAACTTTGCACTGATAGAGCATCATCGAGGTCTGTGGCCATTGAGGGGTCGATGGTAAATATACACAGGTCTCTCAGATCTTTTCTACGTTGAACCTCTCCTTCGGGTATTTCCCAAGGAACATGTGGAAGGCTAGCAAGTGAGCCAGGGGAAAAGTCAGAATCGCAAACCGAGTTCTGATATAATATCGCATTTATCTGAGGCTCCAATTCACTGCCCCTGCCAAAGATATGTGTAACGTGGGCTAAGGGAAATGGACTTCCTTCGCCCCAGTCCACAATTTGGGCAGCTACCAGCTCTGCCTTCACAGTTGAATCAAAACTCTCAAGTCTTGCTCGAATGGTTCCAAGTAAAGTATGGAAGGGAACAATCAATTTAGGAAACCTAGGGTCCGCAGGAATCAGTTGGATGTATTCATCATCGGAAAGAGACAAAGGAGACTTGCTCGCTTTTGCATTACCTTCTTTATGATAAACCCATCCCTTAACATCCAGCAAGCCAACAATAGAATCTCGTACAAGTGATTTTTCAACAATAGCAACTACTTGTCCAGTTGGTCGTTTGTTGCAAAAGGAACTAAGGATGCCGCATAGCTTCTCAATCGCACTGCAATTTCCTTTCTCCTCACTAAAAGAACCCAAACATGAATCCCGTAATGGTGTAGAACTGCGACTAACACCATTCTTAGCTCCTTGTCCTTTAACTGAAGATATGTTTGTCGACAACCCATCTTCAAAACCTTCCACCACATCAACAGCATTACTCTGTCGAGCATTTCTGTTATCTCCATTTATCACACTTTTTCCTAAAAGACTAACCGGCTCATCTTTTTCTGAAGGAATGTTCGTTTCTTCAGGCTTGGCAACATTTTCAGTGACAAATCCTTTCATCTTAGGCCACAGTGAAAATGGATCCAATTTAATAACAACAGTATCTCCTTCCACCTACATTACAAAACACAAGTATGAATTCCAACAACCAAACAAGGAACTAAAATGAAACCTCTCCCTGAAATACATAAACCACACTTACTGCTCTATTTTGGCCAACATTTCCATTAATTAGAATATCCGTAGGAACTCCATCGATCTTACAGTAAGCCTGCAAAAGAAAAGAAAAAAAAAAAAATTCAAAGTGAACAGAAGAAACCAACGATAACAAGCTTAACCCCATCGAAAAATTCAGATGCTAATTCTAACCTCATTACGATTATGAGCATTCACCCGAAACTGTGACTTAAAAGCTTCACCCTTCTGTAGAAAAAGAAGAAAGTCATCACTGAGCTCAACAAGGTATAACTAACGAGTATATAACAAAGAGACCATCACCAAACAAACCTCTAAAGCTTCATTCACAGCATCATTCGACCAATGAGAAGTAAAAATCTTCCGCTGCGAGGAACCTTCAATCCGATGAAACAAATCTCCATCCATCCTCTCAGACTGCTCACACTCTCTAGGATCAGGACACGAATTCGACAACAACTGTTTACTAACTTCAGGAGAGACAACAATCCGACTTCTATCGCTCCCGGAATCACCACCTTCTCCTCTCCCTTCGTAATACAAAGGCGGCATCGACTTAAAAGCAACGTTAGACGCTCTCATCACTTCACCAGAATCATCCAACTCCGGTCTCCGCTGCTTCGACACAGAGCTACATTCTCTTCCTTTACTCCTACCATTAGACGCCTCCACATTGGTATCATCTATCACACAACAACCTACTGTTCCAGCTACATTAAGGGAAAATTCTCAATCCTCAATTCTCCAATTACAAATCCAAAACCCTAGTTTACAAACTTTTCAACATAACGAAAAATCAAAATTTTACCTGAGCTTTGTCTAACTCGACGAGGAGGTCTACGTCTCTTCTTCTTCTCTTTATCACCGTTTTCGAATTTGTCACCAGCTTTAACTAATTGCTCCATTGAAACACTCTTCATCGATTGATTGATTACAAAACCCTAACGAAACTTCTAATTCTAAAAATCTAAGCTCTCAGAATCTTCCGATCTAATAAAAACAGCGAACGGAAGAAACAGAAATCGAAGGGAAGAAGAAGACGAGAGAGATCTTGGATCTATACGAGAAGTGAATTATAATTGGATTTGAGGAAGAAGAAGAAGAAGAGAAAACGACCGTGATGATTGGTCGGCGGATTACGACGCCGACTCTTTGCCTTTCCCCTATTTTTTTCTTTTTTTTCTTTTCTGTCGGCTGATTCAGATTTCAACACGTGTATTAACAATTTGATCGGACGGCTAGTGAGCTATAATTATTATTATTGGATTTAAAGTGGGTGATTTACTAAATTTGAAGATTTATTTCCATTTCAACTCCCTTTATTGTTTTGGTTTCAGTATATTTACCTTCAAGTTTCTGAAAATTGGATTTAGCACCCCATTAGTGGGGATATTAGTTTATTGATTAACTAGACAACTGATATCTAGAATTTTTGCGCAGTAAATTGTCGACTGATAAAGAAATTTGTTTTCACTGGATATATTTGTTTGGGAAGACCATTACTTTTATCTATGAATTTTACACAATATCTCGTTAGATATCTTTTATAATGTAATATATTTCAAATCGAAAAAATAAAATATTTATTTTAAAAAAGACGATGAGACAAAGAAAAGGAACAATTGGTAGTGTCTTTTATATATACTAGGATTTGATCCGCGCTACTCGCGGGTTTATGATCTTAATTTTTGAGATAATATATAACGTATGAAATATATATTTGATCTTTTTGTGTAATTTGAAAACGCATATAAGTAATATTTGATGTTTTTTTTTTTTACGTGTAATATAGTAATGTTTGATATATATGGAAGAGTTGTGCTATTCTAAAGTACCTTTTTGTGTTATTATATTATAGTTTATGAGTTATATAGTATTTTATCTCTATTTTTTGTAGTCGAATGTGTGCGCAAATTTTTATATATCCATTCAAAATTTAATATTTAAGTTTGAAAATTCAGTATTATCAAATGCTTTAAAAATTATGGAGCATATATCTATTTTCACTTAAATTCAAAATCACATGTCCCTTAAGTTATGTTTTAATTTACTTAGACAGACAATGTTGAATATATTCAATATGTAACCTTTTCTTTTCATAAAACTAACTTCACACAATATTATTTGTTAATAGTTATCTTCTTCCTAATATTCCAAAATTATATCTTAAAATGTGGAGTGACATGAAATAAATAACTTCTTACCTATTTTAAAAAAATTGACTTGTCTTCGAAAAAAGAATTAGTATTTTAATATATTTTTTTCCAGGAGTTATTATATCTCATTATGATCCTCATTATATAAATACGTTATGTTTAGGAGTAATGCTAGAAATTAAGCTTCCGAAGAGAAATTTTATGCTTCTACTTCTTTTGTACGTAACTTATAAAACATTTAGGTAAGGGAAACTGACAGTATAAAAAGATGAGAAAATATATAGTTAAATAAAAAGGTATATGGCTAATATTTTTATAATTTTTAATTGTGGTCTAAAGTTAATATTTATAGATATCAATTTTCTTTCTTAGTTCTTATGAAATGATTATATTTTCAGAATTATTGATGAATCTATATGTCAAAGCACAACTAATGTTTAAGAGTATAGTAACTTCCAAAATCTCATTTTTCCCTTTTGAATTTATGCTTATCATAAAATCATAAATTTGTACAAAATCATAAAATCATGTCAAGTAAAATACGTCAATGCCGTATCTTTTCATGATTCTATTTTGTTCATTCAAATACTTTGGAGTTACTGGAGAAACGCCATTGAATATCAAATGAAAACAAATAGAATCATTTTAAGCTTCACGTATAATGTGTTACAATTTCGCTTTTGATTTTACAAAGCTACTACCCAATACCCATGTCTCAAGTTGGACGGGTCGGTTTCAGTTTCAGGGACATCGTCAAAGATAAATGGTCCAAGTCTACCTGTCCTAAATAAAGTAAGAAATTTCTTGGACACCATTAATCTTGCTTCAGATGCTATGGGAGGAATTTTCAATGCCTTCTGTAAAACTTCAAACTGTTGCTCTATCAAACATTCCAAATCATTCTCATCCTCTGTGTCCCCATCAAATTCTGAGAGTGTTGTGTACAGTGATCGTTGCACTTCTGATATCATACCCTGTAGATGACAGAAATCACAATACGTTAGAACACCGCAAGGAGGAATAAGCAAGAGATATAAAGGTTATAATGCTAACCCCAACATAGTGCACAGCAGATGAATCTGGTTGTTTGGTTTTCTGGTGGCGAAGATCCTTTAAGTTGTAGCTTGGTTGGTTTATCGATGCAGTCTGTATGAGACCCTTTGTTTCTACCCTCGACTAAGTACTTCCAATGAAGAGGAGTCCCTCGAGTGTTTTTAAAATAGCTAGAAAGTATTGCACAATCCGCTCTTCACCCACCACTGAATCTTTAACCGACCCTTAGAATGCAAGAATTTTGAATAGATAAGTTCTTTGAAAACAGGTAACATCCACCTATATATGTTGTAAGGAAACGCTCCCAGAGTAGCTAAATACTAAGAACTGAGATTCTACGACTTGCTCTATCATGTAGCTAAATACTACGAACTGAGATTCTACGACCTAATATATCATCTTTGATAGCGCAATGGTTTACACCATCTAGCACCACAGAGAAAGAATGTAAAGAGAGATACGAACCTGAAAGAGCAAGCTTCAACCTCGTTTCGATATCAGGCCGGGATACTTGGGACCAACACACCAGGGGAGTCTAGAACATATATGCTAGGTTGATGAGCAATCTGTTACCATATATAATACTTCCTCAGTACTTACTCAAACATCACGTTCAAGTGTGTATCTCCAAACAACTAAAGAGCGAACGGAGGAAAAAATGATTAATACCTTGAAACCAGCAATATCTTGTGTTACACCAGGCAATGGACCAACCGTAGTTCTCTTTAATTTATTATGCACTAAACACATCACGCAAATACCGAAATAAGGCATGTTACATTATATTCACCATTTCATCAATGCAATAATCAACTTCGCATATGAGCTTGATTCAGAGTTCCTGAAACCTGCACTTATCACTGCCTATAAGCTGAAGTTATACATGTAGGTGGCAGAAAACTCCTCATGAGTCAAATCCGCGAACTTGTTGACTCCAAGTGTGTAGCTCTGATTCCCTTGAGAATTGAAGTCCTCAATGTATTTCAAGTTTTTCTTGAAAATTTCAAACCTCAGTCAAAATGCTGTCTTCTGCCACCTATATGTCATCTCTCCCTTGGGTAAACGCTCATCACATTTTCCAGGTTTGACATGGATCCAAAAGCGGTCACTAATCACTTGTAAAGATAAGATTTAAGCTTCTAACAATCACTAAAAAGATTTGGAACTCTAATTTTCTTGTACCAAGAAAATATGATGTTTCCAGAACTCTTAGCCAAGTTGAACGCTTAGTGGTATCATTAGCAAGAAGCAACTATTGAGGGAAGAAAGAGTTTATGTTCTCGCTTGCATTCTTCTCTGCACTATCTTTAATCTAATTGAAATCAGTGGACCTAGATGCAACCTTTCAATACCCCCAAAGAATTGTTTCGTGCACAAAATACAAATATATATCACTGAAGCACAGAAGCGTAATTAGGTTGATAAAAGTCAACTACACTCACGACTTACCTTGCTCTATAACACCGACTCCAACCTTCAGGCCACCAACAGAAGACATCACTGTATCCAAAAAGGTTTACATTTTTTAGAATATCTGGTTTTCCCATTTCTCAGAAAGACAACGTACAAAAATTTAGCCGGAAGCATATAAAACAAAGACTACACTCACAACACTCACAACACGTCAGAAGAAAGTTTACTGACTTGACTTTGGTTATGACTTTACCATTAATCTATAATCATCATGTCACCTAGGGGTGTCAAACGGGCCGGCCCGCGCCCAAACGGGCCGACCGCGGCGGGCTGG
>OVAF01000519.1:0-38117 GCA_900406245.1 Odontarrhena argentea | reverse complement strand
AGTATGCGAATTCAGGAGGTGTTTTTTTCATGTACCACTATTCGGGTTCACTTCACATTTGTAGGTGTTCTTTTTTATGACCAATAATGTCCGGAGTATAATTATTAGTTGATGTATCGTCAGGAAAATAAGAATTTACAACATTAAATATCTTTTAAAAAACTTACATGGATTCTACCTTAAATACATGCTCTATATTCCATCATAATATTGTTAATAATTGTTTGGACGGGCAATATCTCTTTGACTTCATTTACTCGTGCACCTGCGAAAACAAGACCATTTTCACAATCACCATCCATAGAGGTTATCAAAGAATCTAGCGTGCAGAAACGATAAGAACAGTTTTTTAAGCAATTTATACACTTTTTTATTTTTATCTTTTTATTATTATCAGCTATTAATTTAGTAAAGTTATTTTTAACCGCACGACCTTGGAGCCCGACAGTTGTTTTGACTAATATGGTATCTTCTAATCGAGCATTTATATATTTTTCCTTAAAGGATAGTGGTGCGTCACACTCATTACTTGCAACGAATCTTGTACCCATTTGCACACCAGATGCACCCATTTTTAAGGCATGAGCAATATCTTTCCCAGTCATAATTCCTCCAGCAGCAATTACGGGAATTTCGACTGCTGCAACTACTTCCGGTAATATATCGAATAAAGGTCGATCGGTACCCAGATGTCCTCCTGCTTCATGCCCCTCTACTACAACAGCGGCCGCACCCAAGCGTTCAGATAATCTAGCGAGTTTGGCTGAGGATACTATTGAAATAACTGGTATGCCGGCATTTTTCCCCCAAGTATACATATCTCGTGAAATGCCAGCACCAGATATGATGAAATCAACTTTTTCCTCAATGGCTGCTTTCATTTTTTCAGCAAAATCATTCATTGCAAAAAGGACATTTACTCCAATATAACCAGTATTCCGAATCTTTTCTTTCGCCTTCCTAATATGCATTCTCATTTCATCTATGGAAATACCAGTTCCTGATATAATCCCAATTCCTCCAGCATTTGCAACTGCAGATGCAAGTTTACTTAATGAAATGCCTACGCCCATTCCTCCCTGTAGAATTGGGACCTTTGGCATCATATGCCCGATTTTTAATTGTGGAAAGTTCAAGTAAATACCCCATTTCATTAATGTTATTAGAGTAGATCTGTTAAACCCCTTCAGTTTAACACGGTGTTTGGAACAAACACAGGAAATTAATACCTACTACTAGTAGTTTGTGATGTTTTTTGGTGATTTTCACAAAATGTTCGAATAGTGCGCTATAAATTTTAGAATAATATCAAATGTATATTAAGGCTTCTGGATAAAAAACAACGAAATTTAGATTTTCTAACAAAAAATGTTATTAAATAATTGATTTGTCAAAAATGAAGTGGGATGTAATCATTAATTATTTTAAGCGGGGATATGAACAGAGCTAAATAGAAGTTTATATGCTTTTTAATAAAAGTAATTTTTGTATTATAAGTGTTAAATAATCAATAGTTGTAAAGGAAAAAATCTATGTTTTTAGTAATCTACACGATTGGATTAGAGACAATTAGATGTGTAGTACATTCTAGAAGTTTTAAATATCAATATTCCAAAAATCTTGATAATCAATATGCTTATCAAATTTTTTTAGTATTCTAATGATTTTAGTTGCAGATGTTAAAGTGGGAATACGATCCTTTTTATTTGCTAAATCACTTATCAGAGATTTACTTAATCCAGTCCTTTGTACAAGCCATTGTTGTTTGATTCCTCTGTGATCTAAATACTCACCAAATGGAGTTCTTTTTTTTCCTAGACCAAACATAAAGAATCCCTCCTAATTAAGAATGATGTATAAATAGCTTGTACAAAATTCCATAAATTTAAACTTTTGTCCATAAATATGGAATTATAATTTAGAATAAAGCATAGAATAATATAAATAAAATGAAAAAATATGGAATAATTTTGAGGAATCTAGCATTCATAGTAATAGCTACAAGTTGCTGATACACTATCCTAATGGCAACTTGTTGCAAAGGGTATTACTAAAATAAAAAAATCTGAAACTCCTTACGTCAGAAGGATTTTCAGATTTTTTCTTTTTTAGATCTTTAATTTATAGATACGTATTTTATAGATTATTATGCATAATATGGCGAATGAGTAGAATGGATTATCTGCTTATATAGCTTGATCGACCTTGTCACTAAGCATATAAATCTGTTTTAGATATGATGAAAGGAAATACTGACAAAAAATGTGAAATCTGAAATCAGTCATATCTGGTCCAGTATACTCACCACTTTCTACCCAGCTGTTAAGTTATCAGTTTGTAGTGAAAAAAGTACAGTCGGCCAGTTTGTGTAACAAAAAATATTTCTATCCCGTCTACAAATGGTTTATTAATATACAATTCAGGGATCATACTTATATTACAAACACTATGAATACTTTTTTGTTTCATAAATTCTCTTCCGTTAATACACTTGCAAGTGTATTATTTTGGATCTTTATGTGTCAAATGAATAATGTTTTTATCTGAATTTTCTTCACCATATTATGTTTGGGTTGCCATACCCAACATAATATGAAAAATCTCAATCTCATTTTTATAGGATGAAATGAGATTGAGACTCTTTTGATGTTTATTTGCTGGATAATGGAATGGTAACTAAAAATTCTACGCCTTGTTTGGTATTATTTATAGAATATGTGATAAAAAGGGACTCGAAAACTTGTTTTACAATATATAAACCTAAGCCACTCCCTCCCGTATTTCGATTTCTTGACTTTTCGATTCGATAAAATGGTTTGAAAATATGTTGTATATCTTCTTCTTTTATTTTGACACCTGTATTGATAACTCGCATTTGGACGTTGTTTTGTTTAGAATCCTTTGTTAACTTTATATAGACTTTTTCGTTATACGGTGAATACATAATCGCATTATGAATGATGTTTTTACATGCTTTTTCTAAAAGAACATAATCCGTATAAACAAAAATATCAGAATCGACTTCTTTTATTATTTGAATGCCTTTTTGAGAAGCAAAAAATTCGAGTTTTTTGGCAATTGTATCTATTGATCTCGAAAGATTTACTTCTTCCACTTGAAGTTTAAAGGTATGTTGTTCTAATTTTGACATGCTTAAAATTTCGCGAACCAGTTGTTCCAGACTTTCAATTATTTGATAATTTTTCTTTAAATACTGGTCACGATTTTGATAAGGGCCGATATTATATATCATCCCTTCTAAGTATCCTTTCATAACAGTAAGAGGAGTTTTTAATTCATGTGCTACAATAGCAAAGAATTCCCTTCGCTTTGTTTCTATTTCTCTTTCTTTTTCAATATCACTTTTTAATTGCTGATTCGCTTTTTGTAAATCAAAAATTGCCTGTTGTAAATTTATAGACATATCATTCAAGCTATTGGACAATTCCCCTAATTCATCCATAGAACGAACTTCAATTTTTTCGGAGAAATCCAATTTTGCCATCTTTTGTGCACCTTTATTAATATAAATAAGTGGTTTAGTAATAAACCTTGAATAGAGATAAGCACTTCCTAAACCAATAACCAGTACAATGATACTAATATAGGGTAGAAAACGTACTAAGACCTGTGAAGCTTCATCAATCGGCTGAAATGTTGCGAACACCACAAGCGTTAAGTTAACATCTTGGAATTGTATTGGCTTGCTAACCTCATATGAATTACGAGGATTATCTAAACTCCTTGCTGGTACTGTTTTAACAAAACCTTTTGCTTGAGTACCGCCTTGAATAGTACCCTCTTGAATAGTACTTTGAAGAAAAGCAATAGAAGGAGAATAAATAAGTCTTCCCTCATTATTTTGAAGGTAGATCACCGCATTATTTTTTTGTGCGTATTCATCAACAAGTGGTATTGCATTTTGAAGCGTAAGATCTTTAGATTTATCAATTATTTCTTCGATTCCCGTTTGAAGCTGATCTGTTTTGTATTGCTCATAAAATTTAGGGAGAAAGAAGTATAAAGTTACATAAATCAAGGTTGCAAAGGCTAACAAAATGAGGGATGTAGTCATAAAGAGTTTATAGGTAATTCTCTTCATCTTCATGATTTTTACAATCTTATTCATCAATTTTATAACCAATGCCCTTTACTGTTTTAATATAGGGTATATCTAATTTTTTTCGTATGTTTTTCATATGTGTATCAATCATTCGTGTGTCCCCGGCATACTCATATCCCCAAATTTTTTCTACGATATTATCTCTTGTGAGTACCTTTTTTTCATTTCGAAGTAGTAGTTGCAAAATTTCAAATTCTTTTGTCGTTAAGGGAACTTCAACTTTATTTACATATACTTTATATGCATCGCCATCGACATGTAGTTCTCTAAATACAAAATGATTATCCGTACTTTGATTATTACTTCTTCTCAGTACTGCTTCGACTCGTCTCATCAAAACATGGAAAGAAAAAGGTTTCGTAATATAATCATCGATTCCAAGATCAAATCCTTTCATTTGATCTTGTTCTTCTTCTAGCGCAGTTAGCATAATAATTGGTATATTTGACTGACTTCGAATCATTTTGGCAACTTCAAATCCATTCAGGTTTGGCATCATCA
This sequence comes from Odontarrhena argentea, assembly GCA_900406245.1. Classification (NCBI taxonomy): domain Eukaryota; kingdom Viridiplantae; phylum Streptophyta; class Magnoliopsida; order Brassicales; family Brassicaceae; genus Odontarrhena; species Odontarrhena argentea. The sequence goes on along the minus strand of OVAF01000519.1, from coordinate 33,493 downwards.
CATCTAGAAGAATTAAATCGAAGGACTGCTTATTAAATTGTTTCATGCCCTCTAATCCATCTGATGCAACTATAACTTTATACTGTTGTGTCATTAAAAATTGTTTGATTAATTCTTGTATTTCTTGATCATCTTCTACCACCAGAATGTGATAGTTCTTCATAATATCACCTCTTGTAGTCATTATAACCTTCCAAACTGGAGTTGATGTGGAGACGTATTAGAAATACTATAAAAACTTCATAAGAAAACTACATGTATTTCAAATTAGCTCTAGATGCATGAGATAGTTTATATACATAGCAAGACAGAGGGAGGTAATCAAGATGTCACTAGAAGCAAACATCATTCTTTCTTTATTAGATGTACAACTGTGGATGGCCCCTCATTCGAATAATAGACGCATAAAAGAGAAAAAACAAAAATTGAAACCAGCACCGGGCTTAAACAAATACACAAGTGTAAATAAAAGAAAACTATATAAGTCTAGTGAACAAAAATAGGGAGGATTAAATTGATTCTCTCTATTTTTGTATTCCATAATTAGGTACTGAAAATCTTTACTATAACTCTAGATTAGCTCCATATAGAATACAGATTAAGTTTGTATGATACATGTACCAAATAGAAAGGAATGATACATGATGTTGACGACTTACACAATCTATCAAATTTTATCCCTTCCTTCTTATTTACACACAAACCTATTACCATCCATTCTCACGAGAATGCTAGAATCTAAGTTTATAACAAAAGAATAAATAAGCTAATGGATGTTTATTGTCCCTTGTTTCCACTTTTTGCAAAACACCTGTATAAACATGTATCCTACTTTGTACATTGAATACTCTATTTGTTGAGAGCCGAATAGGCTCTTTTTTTAGAGACAAGCTCGAAGTGGGTTTGAATATCGTTATACATATATTCATAGGAAATTTCAAATATAATGTTACCCCTACGAAAAAACAGTTGATTTATGTTTAAACATGCCTAAAGGTGAAATTTTCTTTTTTTGAAATGGTGATTCTTAAATGTTACATTCATACATCGTATTTCAAATATTAAGATAAAAACATTCAATTGTAAATTAAAGGAGAAAGGGATGTTCACAATGGGACACGATGATACAAATCAAACAGAAAGCAATAGGAATAAAGTCTATAAAAAAACAGGGTATTTTTTCACAGGAATAATTAGTGCAGTGATTGGTGCAATTACCATTGGATTGACCACTCCTTATATAAATGAAATCAAAGGAAGTGCAGGTCAATCTTCTAAGCATAACGAAGTAAATCAGGCTACGCCAATCTCTTACAAACCAGAAGATGTGAGCAATCCTCAAAATATGATTGAATCTGCAAAAGAAGTTGTCGTAGGTGTCATTAACTATAAACAAAATGCAGGTTCATTTAATACGCAAAATCAATCAGAAGAAGCTGGTTCGGGATCAGGGGTCATATATAAAAAAAACGGCAATAAGGCTTTCATTGTTACAAATAATCATGTGATAGACGGTGCGAATAAAGTAGAAGTGAAATTGAATAATGGTAAAAAGGTTCAAGCTAAAGTAGTAGGGACAGATCCATTATTAGATTTAGCAGTATTAGAAATTGACGGGGCAGATGTAAAAAGAGTCGCAACACTTGGAGACTCAGAAAAAATTCGTACAGGGGAAACGGTAATAGCTATTGGGAATCCATTGGGGTTAGAAGGTAGTGTAACAAAGGGGATTATTAGTAGTAAGGAACGAGAAATACCTGTTAGTACTCTTGGAGATCAACAAGTTGATTGGCAAGCACAGGTAATTCAAACAGATGCAGCTATTAATCCTGGGAATAGTGGAGGAGCTTTGTTTAATGAACAGGGTGAAGTCATTGGAATTAATTCAAGTAAAATTGCACAACAAGCTGTTGAAGGAATTGGATTTGCAATTCCAATTCATATAGCCAAAACGATCCTAGAGTCTCTTGAGAAAGATGGAACAGTTAAACGTCCGATGATGGGTGTACAGTTATTAGATGTGGAGAAAATGACAGATTCTGCACGCAATCAATTAAAATTACCAAAAGAGATATCAAATGGTGCAGTATTGAGGAATATCTCATACCAATCACCAGCAGAAAAAGGTGGATTGCAACAATATGATGTTGTGATTGCATTAGATGGACAAAAAATAGAAAATGTCGTTCAATTCCGAAAATATTTATATAAAAAGAAAAAATTGGGGGATACAATTAAAGTAACAGTTTATCGAAATGGTGAAAAACTAATAAAAAACGTGAAATTAGCGGATTAAACAAGTGCCGCTTAAAAATATAGCCACCTTTCGGTGGTTTTTTTATATGTGCTTTTTGTGTGGGTACTAGATATATCAGAGGTGGTAAACGTCATGAAGCAAAAAGAATGTCTACATTGGTATTCCATGGAGGAGGCTAATTTTTCTAGCGATAGTATCTCATCTTGTACTGTAGGGGTCATAAATAAAGGGAGTTATCCCGTGTTTGTATTCCTTCCTCAAGTTAATTGGTTGGTGACTAATATTTTATACCTATTATTATTCCGTTTGTCCTCATTCCACATTAAATGGACTGACTCTTTACCAATGTTCAAAATCGATTACATATTTTAATTTGTGTTCCAGCTTTTCTTGACTATATTAACGAATCACTACATATGCACTCCAGATAAGCCCTAATATCTTTAGATAATCTACTGAATATCTTCATATAAACTCCAGATAGTGTATTTAGAATAACAACTATCAAGGAGGTTAGGAAAAATGAATTTTATAAAACGCGCAATTCTCAGTATGAAAAAAAGAATAGGAACATCATTAATTTTGATGGCGGTCTTTCTGATTGTTACAAATTTAGTGTTGGCAGGATTTGCAATCCAAAATGCATCAAAAAAAGCTGCGGATGCAGCAAGAAAAAAATTAGGTGCAGATGTCACTTTAGGTCTTGATTTTGATAAATTAGGTCAACAAGCTAGGGAAACTGGAGAGATGCCTAAACCACCAAAGCTCAACACAAAAGAAGCAGATCAATTAGCGAAGTCCAAGTATGTAAAAGATTATAATTACATAACCAATACTTTCGGAATTTCGGATGGATTTAAACTAGTAGGTGCTTCAGAAGGAGAAGACGAAGGAAAAGGTAGAGTTGGAATGGTGGCAGCAGCGGGTGGATCAGGTTCGGGCTCAGAAATAGATATGAATTCTTCCCTTATAATAGAAGGAGTTCGTAAAACTGTATTACAAGAAAGTTTTAAAAATGGAAAAAGTAAAATCATTGATGGGAAACCAATTACAGAAAAGATGAAAGATCAGAATGTAACTTTAATGGAAAAACGATTAGCGGAACAAAACAATTTGAAAGTAGGAGATAAGATTAAAATTCAATCAGGGGATAAGAAGCAAACTCTTGAATTTGAAATTATTGGTATTTATGAAACGAATGAGCAACCAATGGGTCAGCATGCCCCTCCTATGATGGATCCAGCTAATAAGCTATATATGCCTTACTCTACTTTAAAAAAGTTAGAAGTAGATGAAGGTATGAGTAGTATTCAAGTTGTGTACTTATTGAACGACCCACAATACATTGATGCATTTAAAAAAGAAGCAAAAAAATCTGATATTGATTTTAATTATTTTAAGTTAGATGCACATGATTCATTGTACAAACAAATGATTGGTCCTATCGAAAATATCGCTTCTACTTCTCAAATGATTATCTATATGGTATCTATTGCAGGTGCAATTATCTTAGGATTAATTATTATGTTATCGATTAAAGCACGTCGTAAGGAAATGGGAATTTTATTGTCCATTGGAGAGAAAAAATGGAAACTGATGGCGCAGTTCGTAGTAGAAGTAGTATGTATCGCTATTTTAGCATTTGGATTATCTCTAACAACAGGAGCTAAAGTTTCTCAATTCGTAGGGGATAATTTACTTTCGAGTGAAGTTGCTACAGCAGGAGAAGAAACAGACACTTCACAAAATGGAACTGTAATGGTGGCTGGACCAGGCGGAACTGTACAAAATCAAAAAGAGGATCCAATAGATAAAATTAATGTAAGTGTAACAGGAGAAGACGTAGGAAAAATGGGAGGGATTGGACTAGCTATTGCTATATTAGCAACGCTTCTTCCGGCATTATCTATTCTACGCTTAAATCCAAAACAAATCCTTTTAAAAGATGAATAAGGAGGCTCGATATGGAGACGATTTTACAATTTAAAAACTTAGATTATTATTATGAAAGTAACGGAAAAAAAGTAAAGATACTAGATAATGTTAATTTTTCTTTTCAAAAAGGGCATTTCTACACGATTTTAGGACCATCTGGATCTGGTAAAACCACCACGCTTAGCTTAGGTTGTGGGCTGGATATACCTAAAAATGGTTATGTACTGTATAATGGCAAGGATATTAGAAAAATTGGTTTGGATCGATACCGTAATCAAAATGTATCCGTAATTTTCCAATCCTATAATTTAATTACCTATATGACTGCCATTCAGAATGTACTAACGGCAATGGAAATTACAGGTGTAAAGGTAAAAAATAAAAAAGCAAGAGCATTAGAATTATTAGAGAAGGTAGGACTCACAGAAGTAGAAGCGAAACGAAATATCTTACAACTAAGCGGTGGACAACAACAACGTGTAGCAATTGCCCGAGCATTATCTTGTAATGTTGATTTATTGATTGCGGATGAGCCGACAGGAAACCTTGATGAAGAAACAGCAAATGACATTATTGATTTGTTCCAGGAGCTCGCTCATCAAGAAAATAAATGTGTAATTGTTGTAACGCATTCACAGGAAGTTGCAAAAAAATCGGATCGAGCTGTTTATTTAAGTCAGAAAAAATTAGCAGTGAAAGATGCACCTAGCATCTAAAAAAGAAATACCACGACTAGAAGAGTGTGTACGGTATGGGAATCGTGAAAATGATAAATAACTAGTTAATTATTTTCCGAAAAAATATATGATTAATTTAAAAAGGAATGGAGATAAAAATCTCCATTCCTTTTTAGATAGATAATTAAACCTTATTTAACAGCCTCTTTTAAAGCTTTTCCAGCTTTAAATCCAGGTACTTTTCCTCCTGGGATATGCATTTCTTCGCCCGTTTGGGGATTGCGCCCAGTACGTGCAGAACGCTTACGTACTTCAAATGTACCAAATCCAATTAACTGTACGGATTCCTCTTTTTGAAGAGATTGTGTAATTTGATCTAGGATAGCTTGTACAGATGCAGTAGCCTCTTTTTTAGTAAGTGATGTTTTCTCAGATACTTGGTTAATTAGTTCGGTTTTATTCATTATGAACCTCCATTAAATAATATTTGTTAATTTAATTTTATAGTATAGTAGGTTTTCAAGAAAGGGCAAATTTTATATAAATATAATATTAAAAAGTTGAAGATACTCTTACAGTTTTGTATAGGGGTAGTAGGTGTTTTTACCTTGAAATCTATACTATATAAATAGTTACATAAGGGGAATTGTATTGTAGAGAAGATACAGGCACCCATTTGTAAAATTATAAAATGAAATAAAAATTAATTAATTGAAGTAGTATCACCTTACTATAAATTTAAAGGTAAATAGACTCAAACGAAAAAATTCACACCTTTTAATTAAAAGTATGTGAATTTTTTGTTTTGGGTTCTTAAAATTTTTAAGTCAATGATTAAACGTCGGAAATTGAGTCATATATTAGATTTCTCAGCAATATTAAAAATATATGGCGTAAAGATTAAAAAGAAACCCAATATCACCATCAAAGAATTTAATGAAAATAAAGAAGAATCGTTAATCAAAGATGATCCAAAAATAATTACAAAAGTCATACCAGTTCCACGCAAAATAGATTTAAAAGAAAAAGAATTTGTCATCATTTCAAATGATTTCAATTGCAAATCTTCAATTGATTTAACTACTTTGGTTTTCATGTTTAATCCTTCTTTCTAAAAAATAGGGTATATACTATATTTATTGTATTCCTGGGTATTTTTAAATTCAAATTTTTAAGGAATTCAATTTTGTATAACAAATCAGTAGGTATTAGGAAGCGGGGTAAGTTGCTTTATCTGTAGGAGGGAACTGAAAGGTATATATTTTCTTTAATTTAATAATTTAGCTTTTTAGAAAAAGAAGAACGCTTTCTATTAACTAAATTCCCCTAATTTCGGTTTGCTTGATAGTAATAGAAATTTCTCATTAATATGGGGAAGAGATTTTGGCTTTCTTGTATGAAAAGAACTTTGGATTGATATATATAACTGGCTTATTCCTATTTTTTAATTAAGGACTGTCTAAGTTTTATTAACTTGATGGCAAACGGCTGTCGCCATATTTTTATCCAACTAACTAGAACAGGTTATCTTGCAAAGAAAAAGGAAAGAATGGGCATAGCTAATTAAAGTATAATGATTTACTTAAAACATATGGGGATGTTTTATTAGGGTGATATTAAATAAGATTGACAAATATAGACTACAAATGTAATTTAAATATAAGATTACATTTGTAGTCTATATTTATTTAATAATAAACCTATTTTAAGTAATTTATTCCAATGTTAAAATAGGGGTTGAAAATTTAAGATTACAAATGTAGTATCGATATTAGGATTACATTTGTAATCAAAGGAAGGAGGAAATTGGAAACGTGAAAAAAATACCTAAGATATCTGAAGCTGAGTTAGAAGTAATGAAAGTCCTTTGGTCAAAATCTCCACAAACGGCTAATGAAATAATTCAAGCTCTTGAAGGACAAATGGATTGGAATCCAAAAACGGTTAGAACATTAATTAATAGGTTAGTGAAAAAACAAGTAATTTTTTCTCAGCAGAAAATAGGAAGAACGTATATGTATGGCCCTTTAATCTCACAAGATGATTATTTACAAGTAGAAACTAAATCTTTTATTAAACGTTTTTATGGTGCTGCTTTAAAACCTTTACTTGTTAATTTTTTACAAGAAGAAAAGTTATCTTCCAAAGAGATCGATTAGCTCAAACGTATTCTAGATGATAAAAATAATCAAAAGGAGGGAGAATAATTGTAATGGATATGTTAATACATACGTATCTCTCTACTCTTTTTGATTGGCTACTAGAAACTACCATTATGGCCAGTATATTGGTAGGTTTTATCTTATGTGTCAAAGTTCTACTAAGGAATCAATTAACAGCAAGATGGCATTACGCATTGTGGCTAATTCTGATTGTAAGATTAATTTTACCTTGGTCACCCGATAGTTCTTATAGCTTATACTCCATACTTTCACATGGATATGTAACTTCTACTTCTCTAATTCAGAAGGAAGCGAATGTTTCTGGTTTAAAAGTAATGAATGAACCTGCAAAGTATGCTGTTAATTCGAATGATTCCAATAAACCATTGGTTGAATCGAGTTCCAAAGAAAAAGAAAAGGTTGCCAAACACATATCTATGTATGAAATCTGTTTATATGTATGGATACTAGGTGTTTTTTGTTTAGGGGCTTTAACACTAATTGCAAATAGACGTTTATATTTATACATACAAAAGCAATCAATTATAACAGATGAAAGGATTTTAAATATTTTTGAGGGTTGTAAAGAAACGATGTCTATAAAAGAAGATATTCCTTTACAATTAGCCGGCAAGATTGCTAGTCCGACACTCCTTGGATTTAGAAAACCTAGAATATTATTATGTGAGCAGCATATACAACGATTAAATGATAATCAGATACGGTTTATTTTCTATCATGAATTAGCTCATTTTAAACGTAGAGATGTTGGGGTTAATTGGCTTATGCATCATCTGCTTATACTAAATTGGTTTAATCCAATCCTTTGGTATGCCTATTATTCAATGCGCGAAGATCAAGAAATTGCATGTGATGCATTGGCTCTTACCTTTATTGATTCGGAAGAAAGAATCGAATACGGGCATACAATCATTACATTATTAGAACACTATTCAAATTATTATCAAATGCCTAGTTTAGCAAATCTAAGTAAAAATAAAAAAGCATTAAAAAGGAGAATTCTTATGATAAAAAAATTTAATAAAAAATCGTATCGTTGGTCAGCTTTAGGATTGACAGCTGTATTAGGTATATCTACTTTTTCTTTAATGAATGCAAATGCTGAGGAGTTTAAGGGCGAATCACAGGCTACAAAAAATAAAATTGAACAAGCCGCTAAACCTGAAGAAATGACTAGGCTTGAAAAGAGTAAGGCAGAAGAAGCCGCAAAACAATCAGAGATGGACAAACTTGAGCAAAGTAAAAAGAACACAGAGATCTCTGAAGCAGCAGTACTTAAACTTACCGAAAAACAAAAGCAATATCTTAAATCTAAAGGACTTCCAGTGAAGCAAACTTCTAAAGAATCTGAAGTTACGGGGCTTATGTTAGTTTCTCTAGTGAAACCTATTGATAATGGAGATGGAACAGGATTTCAGCCAGACCATGTTGGAGAAGTTGATATAATTCACAAAGATGAATATAAAAACAAATATGGTAAAGAAGATTATGTAGCATTCGCTGCATGGGAATAAGTCTAGTTATATTACCAATACTCTAAGATGAATTTATGATTATAATTAATAGAAAGCGTCATTCTTTTTATAGAAATCTATAGAAAGGATGGCGCTTTTATTAAAAAATGAATAGCATTTGTTTGCTAAAGAACTTCGGAAAGATATATTTATCCATCAAGAAATATTTGGCAAGCGTATCAAAATATTAATTTTATAGGCACAAGTTCATAGAATACCAAAAATTGGCTTGATGGGCGTAGTAAGGCAGGTTCTACTTTCGTTTGTTAGATATCTCATAGAATTTTATACTAAATAGAATAAAAGCATTTTTATCTTAATATGAATTGTTTCTAAAAATAAAAAAGAATCTAGTGGCATTTCTAGATTCTTTTTTATTGTTGCCTTTAATATAGCATACCTGGAGAGAATGCTCTTTTGATACATAAGGTAATTGAACTTTTTAAACCGACGGAAGGATAAAGTAATCTTTTAGAAAATTAATTGGTGATAGCATATATTTTTACTATAAATGGGTGATTCACACCACTTGGATTTGCGATATAGTATTTAGAATTTGTATCTGCTGCAGTCCTGGATTCATTTCAAATATTGCTCCAACTAACACGATCTAGACCCAGAGAAACATCGACCATAATATTGAAAGAGATACTGTCAGAAGTCTCTCCCAGGGTAGGTTCAATAATCCATTTTACCCCCAGTGTCCCTGGGGGTAAATTATTTATACTAAAGTTTTGGCTGGATCGGTTCTTTTCTCCAGGCAATGGCTTAGAGTCAGAAGAAATTTGGGAAATCAATATTTCTTTTTCATTAACGTTTATTCCATTTAATTTAATGATACTATCTATTAAACCTGGACCAGGAAAATCAGCTGCAATGACACCAGAATGTCTAATCCCACCTTGTAGTATGAAATCTGTCCCCATTGTATTCATCCCACCATAAAATACTTGACCATTTGTATCACGAGGGAAGTCTTTCCATTCACTTGTTGTATTTTTTTGAATTAACTGTGGGTTACTACCAGTATCTCTATTTTCCTTTCCACTTGCAACAAACCAAGGATAATAATTATTCCATAATGCTGTAGCGCCACCTGTGCCACTAAAATGGTTGAGATAGATATGATTATTGTTAAAATCTTTATTTGCCTTTAGAAGCTGGTTTTTTACTGCATTCCATTTCTCATACATTCCATCCGGTCCAGCGCTAACTTCAAAATTATCTTGGATATCTAATGATTCATAATTAATTCCGTATTCTTCAGATGCTGCGAAGTTTTGTAGTATTACAATTTTTCCGCGGATATCTCCTAACTTAGGGTTATTTCTTTCTGAAAATGGCACAGAATTAGGTTCCCAAAAATAGGACACATTACGGTCTTTATAACTTTTAAATATCTCCTCGAATGACAGTGAGCCGTTCTCTGGATCAGTTTCCTCTTTTAAGCGCATTAAAATTGTTTCTTGAGGGTTTTCTCTTAAAAATTGGATTGTTTCTTTTAATACATCTTCAAACATTGCTTTTTGATTTACAATACCATGCTGCATGGCAAAAGAATTTTTCACACGTTTAACACGCATGTCTACATAACGTATTCCTGCATTGAACTGCTGAGATAGGGGCATTGTTTGATTTCTTGTCAAATTCTCATCAATAAAACTCGCTCCATGTAAAGCCATTGAACCATGAGTACCTGGAATAGATAATTCGCTTATTCTTTTTGTATCTTCCAATTTTGACATCCAGTTTGGATTTCGATAACCTAAATCGGACTCATAGGAATAACCTGGATGTCTATCAGCAAATACTATTGAAGCTGTACATAAACTCGCTAGTGTAAAACAAGTAAGAATCCCGAATTTTAAATGTTTTTTTATCTTTATTTTCTTCATTATATCTCTCCTGATTTTAAACAGATTAGTCTTATATAATAATTTGGGTGCTTTTACCATATGCATAAAGTCCAGCATGAGAATAATAGAGCGCATTAATTTGAAGATTTAGTTTTTATAAATAGTTCCAAATTTATAATAGGTACCAATGGGTTTATAAAGTCAAATAAGGTAATATATTAGCTACCATTAGAGTTACTATTGTCATTTACCTTAAAATATTGTGTTAGCTTTAAAATTTAGAGAGGAATATTTTCATTTAGATTTGCTCAAAAGCCATCGTACACGGGGAACATAAGTTTTGAAATGTAATCATACAAGGATGGGAAGACCAAAATAATCAAGTGCAAGTTTAGTGAAATGATGACAAAGTATATTATCATACTTCATGTACTTTATAGGGCATACAATTCAAATCTAATATTATACAAAGAAAACAGAAGTCTTAAACTAGACGTCTGTTTTCCGAAGTACAATGAATTGCTGAAATTAGTAAGATCTACATGATTCTTAATTTTAATTAACATAGATTTTTATTTGTTAAGAACCTATGTGGCAAAATTATATGCATTCTATATCTGAGATCAAAAGACTTTTGGGGAGAGTCTCACTTGTATTAATGCATTAAAGTTAGAAATATATTTGTTACATATAATATCATTTTAGAAAAACTTACGAATAATACTTCTCTGTAATCCTAAATAATGCCTATAAGCTTATTTCTCATTAAAGCTTAAACTAACTGCAGTAGCAATAGATTGTCCTGCATGTTCCCAACTACCATCGATAACTTTACCAAGTTGTTGACCGAGTGAATTTAAATCATTTGGATTAACAGGAATCCCGTTATATGCAGCAAGAATTGATAAAAGTGGAGCTACAATTGGTGTCCAGCCGCCTCTATCAATATGAAATTCGAATCCGGTTACCTCACCATCTTTTTTTGTGAATTTATAGTAAAGTTGATCATCTGGACGGAAGCTTAAATGATGAGAGATTTGTCCGTATACATCTTTACCAGCTGCACCTCGATCCACAACTTCAATTTCTTTTACATTAAATTCATGCTCAAATACTTTTATTTTTTTTACTTCGGGACCATTTAATGCAGCTTGAACAGCCGTTTCTAGATTACTTTGTGCAAACGGTTGAATACTAACTTGTGATTCCTGTTGTTGGATAGGAGCAACTGTCTCAGCAGCAAATACTGATGTTGTAGGTAATGCACCTGTAGCTAATGTTGCAGCCAGAGCAGTTGCTGTAATGATTTTCTTTTTCATAATTTTACTTCCTCCTTTTTAATGTATGATAATAAACTATAAATTACTGACAGATAAATTATTTCTATACATATATAGAAAAACATTATTGTGGGTAATGGAAGTTAGACTGACAGATAATTTATATGATAATAGTATCAATATGCATTTGATTTCTCAATTTTCAGTCAATGTATTCAATACTAACCAATTTTAAGTAAGTTTTAGAAGGTAAAACTCTAATAGCAATCTAGAAACATGGCAATATTAGAGTGAAAATGAAATGATAATCATAAAATATTCAATTAATATCAAAAAAATATAAAAAATTTCACATATATTTTTATTTTTAGGTTATTTGATTTTATTGTAATGTGCAGAATTATAAATGTTCATGTAAGTTAAAAATGAATAATATTAAAGTGATTGTTAAAATTAACGAAATGTTCAAGGTTTTAATCTCAAAATATGAATATTAGTTATATAATCATTTTAAGGGGATAATTCACCCCTTCCTCTAATGTTGTTGTTTACAAGTTTATAGTTCCAATGTGTTGAAGCTACGATAAAAAGAACTTGTAATTATATATTACAAGTTCTTTTTGTTTTGATTTTTTTGAAAGATACCTAAACTAGTTATGTTTTTCATATTTTATCAAGAGAACGGTAGAATTCTATACGGAAGTATATGTACATTATCGTAAAATAAATAGTAATTTGTATATAAACTAAGTGATTCTTAATCGTATTCTAATAACAGAAGGAAAGACCAACTAAAAATATAGTTGGTCTTTCCTTTAAGTTGGTGTAAAAACAAATAAATAAAAGATAGGTGAGAATTAATGCTGCTAAGCAGTATTGATTCTGAATTAACTATAACACACTTCCTAAAAAGTAGTTGTGTCAGTTGATTGAACATTCATTCTTCTTTTTTATCAAATAAATATCTAAAATACATCAATTAATTGACAAGGGATGTATTTTAATCGATAAATAAATCAATACTATAGATTTTGGAAGTAAATATTTTTTTTATTCTTGTACAATATGTTTGCATTTAGAATTAGTTATAATACCACTTTTTAATAACCAATTTACTCATTAAGAACAAGGTATTAATGTGTATGGACAATAATTAACAAAATAAAAATCTAAATTTTCATTTTGTTAATCAATTCGACTCCTCGTAGATTGATTTTACGAGGAACAAACTATTTTAAAATTAAACGTATGAAAATGAAAGAAGTAATCAAATGAAGCAATAAGGCTTCTAACCGTAAGGACTGCGGGGGCAGCCTAATCAACTAGAGTTCGATTGAACTCTTTACTTAGGAATTCCTCACTTCTAAACGAAGTAAAAGTGGGGGTAGTTCAAGAGAATATGTAAAGAAGAGGTAAGAAGGTTCATGGCGAAACAAGTTAACGGGATTGTTAAGAAATCTGTGTAAGTTTTTGAAACGAATATTTAGAATAGCAAATATTAAGGCAAGATTGCTTCTGTCTTTTTTTATCTTCTTTTGAATTTCGATTTGTGTGATAATTAAATCGAAAGGTCGTGTAAGAATGAAGATAGCGGTGATACAAGCAAGTACCCAAATTAGCAAAAATGAACTGATTTTTGAAGAGACAAAAAGGGCTGTGGCGAGGCATGGATATGAAGTGCTCAATTTTGGTGTTACATTTAAAGAATCCGAGTTAAGCTATATCCAAGTGTCCTTAGCTGTTGGTCTACTTCTAAATTCAGGTGCAGTTGATTTTGTGATCACTGGATGTAGTAGCGGTGTTGGTATGTCGATTGCCTGTAATACACTTCCGAATGTCATTAGCGGTTATCTGCCAACTCCAACAGATGCGTTCCTATTCGGTAGGATAAATAATGGAAACTGTGCATCACTGCCACTTGGATTGAATTTCGGTTGGGCGGGCGAATTAAATCTTCGCTTCACGCTTGAGAAACTATTTGAAGAACCGTTCAATACTGGGTATCCTGAAGAATCCGCCGAACGAAAGAAACGTGATGCAGAACTTTTTAAAGTAATCAAGAGTTTTTCACATCATAGTATTGTTGAGATTCTAAGTCAGCTAGATGGAGCGGTTATTAATCCTGTTCTTCAAAAGCAAGAGTTAGTGGAATTCCTCTTGCGAAATGGCAATAACACAGATATATCAAATTATCTTATCGAACAAATGAAGCATTTAAATTACGGTAGGTAAATACTATTTTTTTTAATACGTTTGGCGAATTTATAGTTAACCATAAGTTGATTCAACACCATTAACCAATTACACCGCCATTCCATTTGTTTTGGAGATCTTTTACATGTAAATACAGAACCTTGAGTAAGGCGTTTTCGTTCAGGAAAGCGCCTTTTTCGTTACCTTATGGAGACTTGATATTGCACTTTAAAGTTAGCTTTATTTTTATTTCAACGGTGATATTCAGACCTGTTCAGAGCTTATTTACTATACCTGTGATAAGAAATATGCATATAGATAATATCATCATACCTATTTTAATTAGTAGTGCATATATAGTTTGCTGTTTAGCAATTAAAGTTTTTACGTAAATATGTTGTGTCTAATAATATCAAAATTTATTTATATATCCACTGAATGAGCTTTTTATATATTTATTTGGATATAAATCATTAATCATTGCATATGGGCTCCCATTCCAGTATCTTACTACAGGTGTCCATAATCTATGATTTTTAAGCCATTGCATTGTGTATTGCTGTAATAATTGATTATCTGTCAGCTTCTCTTTTTCCTCAATTGTCCACTGTAAGGCATCTAGCGCTTTTTCTCTCGTCCAAAAACCATTTGGTGTCATTTTAAATTCCCATTCTTTAAATTGACCTGGATATAAATCATTAATCATTGCATATGGACTATCATTCCAATATAGTTGACAGGCTCCGCTCAATCCTGATTGAACTAACCATTTATTATCGTATATATTCTTCAATTGATCCACATTTAATTTTTCTTTTTTTTCAATTGTCCATTTTAGTGCTTGTAATGTTTTATCTTTCGTCCAAAACTTATTAGGGGCCTTATTAAATTCCCATTCTTTAAATCGATTTGGATATAAATCATTAATCATCGCATACGGGCTTCCATTCCAAATCACCCTTAGAGGTGCACTTAGTCGATGTTCTATTAACCATTTTTGCCCATAAATTTGTAAGAGTTTTTGTGGTGGTAATTTCTCCTCTTCTTCAATTAACCATTTTAATAATTGCAGAGCCTTTTCTTTCGTCCAAAAATTTAATGGTGTCATTCTAAATTCCCATTCTTTAAATTGATTCGGATATAAATCATTAATCATCGCATATGGACTATTATTATATTTGTGCTTCAATACACCACGTAATCGATACTTTGCAATCAATTTGTTATTCCAATTCTGTTTTATCTCTTCTTCATTCCAATTCAAAATTTTTGTTACTAAATACTTTGTTACTCTTCTGGCCAATTGATTATTTCTATCTAATTTCCAAGTGTTTGGTGGGAATCTATTTCTTTTTCCATCTAATATCTCCTGATAGATGTCCTCTATAGTATTAGTGTTCGTCTGCATCTTAAGACCTTCTTTTAATTTTATATATAGTTAAATAGATTTTAATGGTAGGACTTTCGTCCGAACTATTAAAAATGTAAACTCTATCTTAACTTAGAAAATATGATGCTTAATCAAATCATAGTAATGTAAAATAAGAATTACCTATAGAAAATATATAGCCTAGGGCAAATGAAAGAATAGATTTGTAAAATATAATTTTCAATTCATAAAAGACATCAATCTGAAAAGAAAGATTGATGTCTTTTATTTAATAGTATTACGGTTTATTTAATTACTTTCCATAAAGCTAATGAGAAAATCCAATTTGGATCACCGTATCCTTGATAACTTTGAACTGCTTCATAAATTTTACCTTGATGTTCTACTCTATCTCCTTTTTTATATGCAGCATACGAATCCCATGCCTTATACTCAGAAGAGGGGGTATCTTTTGTTGTGATTTTGATTTCATTACTCGCAACTGAAACTTTTCCTTGAGTATCTATAGCTTTTACCATATATCTATATTCTGTACTAGCCAGTAAATTTTCATCTGTATAGTAAGTTGAAGGACTTGTAGCTATTTTCGTACCGTTACGATAAATCTCATATTCTTTTATACCAACATTACTTATGGATTCTTCCCATATTAAATGAACACTGTTTGTAGTAGTTTCTGATGCTTGTAATCCTGTTGGAGCTGTTGGAGCTATTTGTTCTGGATTCTCTTCTTTTGTTGTAACTGAAACTTCATTGCTACTTTTTGACTTATTTCCCGCTGCATCTGTAGCCTTAATTGTATAATTATATTTTGTATTGGCTTGTAATCCCGCATCTTCATAACGTGTTGTTTTTGTTGTTCCTACTTTTTTTCCATCACGATAAACTTCATATTCTTTCACACCAATATTATCTGTGGAAGCCTCCCACTGTAGCTCAACAGTTGTTGTTGTTTTACTAACAGAACGTAGGTTAGAAGGAGCTGTTGGAGCGATTACGTCAATTTCAGTACTACTATTAAAAGCAGAAAATAGTTTAGAAAAGGCACCATCTTCTACATCGGGTAATCCAGAAGCATCTCCAGTTGCCTGACCAATTTGCCAACTTTCAGTAGCTTTTTTATCACGATACACTGACCACATACTAATTTCCCCAATACCTTTTTCTTTGGCAAATTGGAACAATTCTTTTGCATTGTTTAATGTGAAAGTTTCATTTTGAGTATCGTTTTTTCCTATCATAGGTGTAACAGCAATCATTTTCCAAATGTCAGAATCTTTAATAGAACCCTTATATAAATTAGTTAATTGTCCATGCAAGCTATTAATAGCATCTATCGCAGCTTGTCCCATTTGTTGGTTTTGTTGCCCGTAATCCATAGTCATAATATTAACTGAATTTAAATCTACATCATGTTTTATAGCGCTTTGAATCACATTTAGTCCATCATTAGTTAGGCCATAAGGCATTACTGGTAAGGTATAACCAATTTTTACATCTTTACCTTCAGCTTTTAATTCCTTTTGTAATAACGCAATTGCTTTTGATCTTCTTTCGATAGATTCTGGGTGAGCGACTAAGCCTCCTTCAATATCAAAATCCATGTGTGTTAAATGTAATGTGTTAATTACACTTTTATAAGCATCTTTTAATTTATTTACATCTGTAATAGCTGCGGCAAGATCTGCACCTAATCCAGGGATATTACCAGCATTTGCTCCACCAAAAGATACTTTAACATCTCCACCTATTTTTCTAATTTGTTTAATTTGATCATCTAAGTTACCATCTCCAATAGGGGTATGACTTCCTCCCCATACTGGATTTCCATTTTTATCAGCCACTATAAAGGAAAGCGTGAAGAAACTAGTATTTGTTTCTTGGGCATATTTTAATAGATTTTGAGGATTCATGCCGTTATCTACATATGGTGCAAAAACATGAGTTGGCCAAGTGATTCCTTCACCAAATAAATCATTAGGATCGCTATTGTCAGGTATATATTCTGAACCAGTATATAATTCCCAACCGCTAAATTGTTGGGTAGGTAGTGTACCTGCATTTACCCAATATACAGAATGATAAATCTTACCTTCATATGTAACGTAAGATTCACCTGGATAATCTTTATTTTTATTCCAAAATGGCGCTACTTGTTGTTGAGATTTCGCTATATTTTCTTGAGCGTAGGCAAACGTATGGCTAATGGCTTGGGATGTAGGAATGATCATAGTTAATGCAACAGCTGTTTTTGCTAGAGTACAAAATGGATGTTTCTTTCTAATCATAATAATATCTCCTCACTTATAATTTATAATTTAAAAAAGAAATTATATTTGGCATTATTAAAATTCTTTTAATATATATTTTGAAGAATTATTGCCGTAACTCCCGATACTGATACTTTTATACGTGATGATTACCCTCATTTAGTAGGATAACAACTTACAAAAAATGAAACAAATTAGAGGGAAATATAATTATATTGATTCCAAAATAGTATATTTCTTCTCATAAACTACAGGAAATCAAATAAAAATGTTATAAACATATACCATTTTTGTAAGGTGGGGATGAATAGTGAGCTAGAAGTAATATAAATGTACACAAAAGTGTCGATTCTAATAATCTAGTTTGGTTAAAAAATTTTTATCTTAATTAGAAGACTAACTACTATTTTGACTGAATCTAAACAATATGTTGTATTTTTTAGTAATAATATAAGATTATTCTTTTTAGATTTTCTAAAATTGTCTTAATTTAGTTAAATAGGTAAACTGGAAACACCATAAATTAAGTCCTTTACTTCTCCTGCATTTTTTATCATTTTAGCCAAGAAGACTCCTTCCTCAAAGAGCGTGAAGGGTCACAGTCCAGTGAGTAGGTGGGAGATGAACTGGCTTCGAACAAGGGATGACAGGAAGCCATCTTAATTGTTCAACTTACAGAAAGTTTTACTCCACTACCTATCGAATGTACGTTTGGTATATGATAGTCATATACCGAAATGGAGGTGAATCAAATGATAATTAATAAAGCTTATAAGTTTCGTATCTATCCAAATCAAGCACAAGCAATTCTAATTAACAAAACGATAGGTTGTTCTCGCTTTGTATTCAATCATTTCCTATCCCTATGGGATCACGCATACAAAGAGACTGGAAAAGGTTTAACATATGGTACATGCTCTGCCAAACTTCCTGCCATGAAGAAAGAGTTCGTTTGGCTCAAAGAAGTGGATAGTATTGCGATTCAGTCGTCTGTTCGCAACCTTGCGGATGCATATACACGATTTTTCAAAAAACAAAATAGTGCCCCGCGTTTCAAATCCAAGAAGAATAACGTACAATCTTATACCACAAAACAAACAAATGAAAATATTGCCGTTGTAGGGAACAAAATAAAGTTGCCCAAACTAGGCCTTGTTCGATTTCCCAAAAGTCGTGAAGTAGAGGGACGTATTGTAAATGCGACTGTTAGACGAAACCCTTCTGGTAGATATTTTGTGTCACTATTAGTTGAAACAGAAGTACAAGAACTTCCGAAAACACATTCTTACATTGGGATAGATGTAGGACTAAAAGATTTCGCCATTTTGTCAGATGGAACACCCTATGAAAATCCGAAGTTTTTCCGATCATTAGAAGATAAGTTGGCGAAAGCACAGCGTGTTCTTTCTAGAAGAATGAAAGGATCTTCTCGCTGGAATAAACAACGAGTAAAAGTAGCTAGAATTCATGAATACATATCAAATGCTAGAAAAGATTACTTAGACAAAATCTCAACTGAAATCATCAAAAGCCACGATGTTATCGGTATAGAGGATTTGCAAGTATCGAATATGTTAAAGAATCATAAGTTAGCAAAAGCAATTAGTGAAGTATCTTGGTCACAGTTTCGAACCATGTTGGAATATAAAGCAAAATGGTATGGCAAACAAGTCATTGTCGTATCGAAAACATTTGCTTCCAGCCAATTATGTTCTTGTTGTGGATATCAAAATAAAGACGTTAAAAATCTAAACCTACGTGAATGGGACTGTCCTTCTTGTCGTACACACCATGATAGGGATATTAACGCAAGTATCAATCTAAAGAATGAAGCGATAAGGCTTCTAACCGCAAGGACTGCGGGGTTAGCCTAATCAATTAGAGTTCGATAGAACTCTTTACTTAGGAATCCCTCACTTCTAAACGAAGTGAAAGTGGGGGTAGTTCAATATCAAAAGTATAGGACTAGAAAAAACCTCATAAAGAGGTTTTTTTTATTTCTATATTTATCTTTGGTGTGAAAATTCAGTTACAAAATTAATTTTGACATAATGCTATGATTCATTTAAATATTTCGTGCTCTTATATGTTGGATGAAGTCTTCAGATTATTTCATGATATATACAATTTTAATACTTATTTAGTTTTTAATATATAGTATTGTAATTTTGCTAAATTCTTAAAAGGACACATACAAAATTAAATAATGTGTAATATACACTTAATTAATTTTTGGGATTGTAATTTTGAACTAATTTTTTTAATTTATACTCAGTAGCATAAGCATCAGCAGCAATAATTGCATCAAAAACCATTTCTGGTGAAATTTCAAATGGCATATTATGTATAGTTTCACCATCTTGACAGGCAGCTTCAGCCACTTTCATCAATTCTTCTTTACTTGCATCACCTAAGTTCAGATCTTTAAGTGTAGTTGGTAAGCCAAGCTTGATACAGAAATCAATGTAGTTATATAGTTCTTCAGTTGTCCAAGATTCCAATGCCATTTGTACTAATGTGCCAAATGCAACCTTTTCTCCATGCATCAAATCATGAGTCTTATCATGTAAAACAGTAAAGCCATTATGGATGGCATGAGCTGCAGCTAACCCCACACTTTCAAATCCAAGGCCACTAAGTAAGGTGTTTGCCTCTATTACGGCTTCAACTGCTGGAGTAACAGTTTTTTGTTTAACTGCTAAAAGAGCAGCTTCTCCATATTGAAATAAGGTATCCCAACAGAGTTCTGCAATCTTAGCAGCTGCTAGGGTAGAGAGTCCTCCAGCCATAGCGGGTTTTCGTGATTCTAAATTTGCTCTAGCTTCAATCCATGTAGCCATTCCGTCTCCAATCCCAGCAGCTAAAAATCTGGATGGAGCTTGTGCAATGACTTGGGAATCTACTAAAATAATATCCGGATTTTTTAAATAGAATTTGTATTTCTCAAATACTCCATCATCAGAGTAAATAACAGAAAGAGAACTGGTTGGAGCATCTGTTGAGGCAATAGTGGGAACGCTTACAACTTTGGCCGAAAGAATTTCTCCTACCGCTTTTGCTGTGTCTACTGATTTACCACCACCAATACCAATGATTACATCAGCACCAAATTCTTTTCCTATTTTCTCAATTCTTGCAATTTCATTTTCAGAACTTTCACCATTAAAACCGACCTTTTCAAAGCTTAGATTTTGTTTATGAAAGCTTTCCATAACTTTTTCACCAACAAGATGCCAAACACATTCATCTACAATAACTAATAAATTGGTTCCTAGAGGTTTTACATACTCTCCAATTTTTTTAATTACATTTCTTCCCTGAATATATTTTTGCGGGCTAATTAGGATACGTTCCATGATAATCACTCCTTGATTTTTTTGTAAGTAAGCTGAAAATCTAGCCTTGAATCTAATGTTATCAAAATTCTGAGTACAGAATTATGAATATTTTATGTATATTTTTCGTCTGTTATATGACGGATTAAAAAGTAGTGTTATGATTATCAAAAATCAAATACTATTTTTTAAGAAAGATGAAATGGGAAAAATAGTATTAAAAACCTATATTATCAGGTTTTGTATAAATAATCTTATTATATAATAGTTAGAGTTTTAATAATGAAAATAAAAATACATAAAATTCACTGGTTGAATTTTATGTATTTTTATGCATGTATTATTATGAAATAGGTTCTTGTGATACAAAAGATTGAAATTAATATTCATATTACAAATGGTCCACATGCTCGAGCTGTAGCTACACTTATAGCAAAATTGAGCGGAATACTTTTAACGATGAATCTATTTATGAAACACAATCAGTATTAGACCAATTGACTCTTGAAAAGATAAGAATAAAGTATTTAGAAAGTGAATTGTCGAAATATAAAAAACTAAACAACTCTTTTCCAGACATCATTAGTTATAGTGACACTTTAATAAAGACGCTCTTTGTTGCGAATAAAGTGGCAGAATTAGATTCTACGATTCTTATTACTGGAGAGAGTGAAACAGGGAAAGAACTTATAGGTAAAGGTATCCATAAAGCTGTTTTCAGAAAGGATAAGTCGTCTATTCTAGTAAATTGTGCGGCTATCCCCCCCTAATTTAATTGAAAGTGAGCTATTTGAGCATGAAAAAGGAGTATTCACTGGAGCACTTCACATGAGGAAAGGGAAATTTGAGCAAGCAAACATTGGAACAATCTTTTTAGATGAAATTGGATGCTTAGAGCTAAATGTCCAAGTGAAATCATTATAGTTTTTTATAATAAAAGGGAATTGTAGGAGGGAATAAAACTAGAAAATTAAATGTTAGGGTACTAGCGGCGACTAATGGAAAGGAATAGATGCCATGAAAAAATTTATTAATAATCCAGAAAAAGTAGTTAAGGATATGATTGACGGAATGATGTTTGCACATTCTGATAAACTACAAAATATGGCTGAAACAAATATAATTATTCGAGCTAATAGTCCATTTCAAGGAAAAGTGGCAATTGTCAGCGGAGGCGGGAGTGGTCATGAACCAGCGCATATAGGATTTGTTGGTAAAGGGATGCTTGATGCTGCTGTAATGGGCGAAATTTTTACTTCTCCTACACCAGACCAGATTTTGAAAGCGATTCAAAAGGTTCATACTGGAAGTGGGGTTTTGTTAATTGTAAAAAACTACTCAGGAGACATAATGAATTTTGAAATGGCTGCTGAAATGGCTGAAGCACAGGTAATCCCGATTGCTACAGTCATTGTTAATGATGATATTGCTATTAATAATAGTTCACACACTATGAGAAGAAGAGGAATTTCTGGAACAATATTTGTACATAAAATAGCTGGAGCAATGGCTGAGAAAGGTGCATCGCTTAAAGAAGTTGAAGATGTTGCAAATAAAGTAATTGCTAATATACGTAGTATGGGAATGGCATTAACAACGTGTACTATACCTGGATCTGGTACAGTCGGTTATAAAATTGGTGAAAATGAAGTAGAGGTTGGTATAGGTATTCACGGTGAACCTGGAACTCATCGTATTAGTATGATAGCAGCTAATGAAATGGCTGAACTCCTTTTAGAGCATATTTTAAGTGATATGCAGTTGAAAATTGGTGACAAAGTTGCAGTAATGGTAAACGGCTTAGGTGGAACGCCGTTAATGGAATTATATATTTTAAATAAAACGATTAACACAATATTAAACAAAATTGGTATCGATATCTGTAAAACATATGTTGGAGAATACATAACAGCGATTGATATGGCCGGTTTTTCTATTACTTTATTAAAACTAGATGAACAATTAACTGCTTTGCTTAATGATCCAGCAAATACGACTAACTGGCGTGTACAATAGGAGGGCCAACATGTATATTACACCAAGACATATTATCAATTGGATGCAACTCACTGCAAAACAACTTGAGTATCAAAAAAAAAATCTAACGCAACTTGATCAATTCATAGGTGATGGAGATCATGGTATTAATATGAATAGAGGATTTAAAGAGGTTGAAAAAAAGATATCATATACAGCTTATGATGATATTGGAAATGTATTTCATGATATTGGAATGATACTTATTTCAAAGGTTGGAGGTGCATCAGGGCCTTTATATGGAACAGCCTTTTTGAGGGCTGGCAGTGTTTTGAAAGGGAAAAATAAAATTACAATCAATGAATTGGGGCTTGCTTTTCAAGAATCTGTAGATGGCATCTGTCTAAGGGGAAAAACTCAGATAGGAGATAAAACAATGCTTGATGTTTGGGATCCTGTTTTGAAGTATATCCAAAGAAATGGAGAAAAAATAAAACCTATTGGTCTTATCATTTTTGCAAGAGAACAAATGGAAAAAACTAAGCCATTATTAGCTAAAAAAGGACGTGCTTCTTTTCTAGGAGAAAGGTCTATTGGTCATTTAGATCCAGGAGCAGTCTCATCTTTTATTATCTTTGAAACTCTATGTTTATCTCTTATAGGTGAAAAAGAAATTGTTAATGAACTTAGGGAGCAATTATGATGAGTAATGCAGGAATAGCTTTAGTTTCTAATGGTTATCTACTAGTTAAGAGATTTAAAAGCTTTACTCGTCCAATTAAGTTCCAGTGTTTTAATAGTTTCTGCAGGAGGAGTAGATAACGATGAAGGAGGTTGAAGCGTTAGATAAATTCAAGAGGCTATTTATAACGAATGAGTTGTAATTGTATTCCTAAATTTGGGAGGCGCTCTAATTAAGAGTGATTAAATCAAAATAGCAGATTCACCATGAATAGAGGGTCCTACGTAGCAGTTGTTGAATTAGGGATTGGCAAAATATTAGAAGAAATATATAAGATTTAAGGCTGTACTTGAAGCGAAAACTATTATAAAAATATAAAAGGAGCTAATCTTATGAGAATCGAAAGAAAATTAATTGTAACTCGTAAGGATGGAATTCATGCAAAATCAGCAAGTGAAATCGTAGATGGCTTAAGGGATTATGATTGTTCGGTTCAGTTTATATCTAAAGATAAAAAAGTTAATGCAAAAAGTACTCTTCAATTAATCGATTTAGCAGTAAAAAGAGGAGCAGAAATACATGTAATTCTTGATGGGGAAGATGCTGATGATGCTCTTGTGTTTATACAATGGTTTTTGAAATAACAAAGGGGGTCATAAATATGTCTCCATTTATGGGGGAATTAATTGGAACCTTGGTTCTTATTTTATTAGGGAACGGCGTTGTAGCAGGTACTTTGCTGAAAAAATCCAAAGCACAAAATTCCGGATGGGTTGCAATTACTCTTGGCTGGGGATTAGCAGTTACATTCGCTATATATATAGTAGATAACATAAGTGGTGCACATTTGAATCCTGCAGTTACAATTGCTTTTGCTTGTATAGGTGTATTTCCTTGGAGTGAAGTTCCTTCCTATATTGGTGCACAGTTGATTGGGGCTTTTTTAGGTTCAATATTTGTCTGGCTCCAGTATTTTCCGCATTGGAAAGAAACTAAAAATCAAGAAATTATATTGTCGGTGTTTTCTACAAGCCCTGCAATAAAAAGTTGGCCGTCTAATTTGTTAAGTGAAATTATTGGCACTGCGGTATTTGTATTTTCAATTTTAGCTATGGGTCATAATAAAGTTACAGATGGACTACTTCCAATAATAATAGGCGCGTTAATAGTATCTATAGGTTTATCTCTTGGTGGCACAACTGGATTTGCTTTAAATCCAGCTCGAGATTTTGCCCCAAGACTAGCACATCAAGTCTTACCAATATGTAATAAAGGCTCTTCGGATTGGGGATACGCGTGGGTTCCCTTAATTGGTAGTACCATAGGAGGAATCATAGGAGCTATAGGTTTTCAATTGATTTATTAAGTACTTAATATATTAAAATTTAATTAGAAAGTAATTAGTTAACCACATTTACTATCGATTATGTAATGCGAAGGGGTATTTAAGTAAAAAATGTATGCTAAAAAAATCACTATACATTTCTTATAATGAGGAATTGTTTTATTCATAAAATGTTCAATTTATATCCATTGTGAAAAAATTCACAATGGATATAATGAATATATAACTGTTGTAGAGGATGATAGTGGTTTATTCTTTTGAGAACTGATAAACGAGCTGCTTTTATCTTGTTATATTCATGGTTTTTTACAAATAGTATTATAATTTGATTCATACTCTCTTGAAAGTTGAGCAAATATCCAATCTAAACAAGATCAAAAATACCAATGCCAAATATTCTTTTGCGACGAATCAACTCTTTTATCAAATTTCTGTCTCCAACTATAAACTGTTTTCTAGATAGCTATCTTTAGCAAACTTCTGACTCGTAAGAAGGGGTTATGGTTTTTTTGTTTGCTATTTTGTATGCAGGCGATATAAATCATCTTATTAGATAGAATGGCAATGTTTTTAGTAAGTGGAATCGATTTCATTATACGAATAACAGTGCTTTTCTTTAGTTGGGAAAAGGATAAATATGTATAGTCTGTCATTCAATTGAACTTTTGGTGAGTAACATATGCGTAATTAAAAACTTACATGGTATTTTTATCATTCGAAAGAACTTTAAATTGATTTCTGTCATGTTCGTTTGCACTGATAATCATGTTTTTCGAGATAAACGCTTTCCTTATCAATGAGGCAATTCGCAAGTGGAGTTTTACTCCTATTTTGGTTTAAAGCAACTCAGTCTATTTATAGTTGGTTAGGTTTAGAGTAAGTGTATTTGAAACAATGATTTTCAACGGTATGTTCTTTCTATATTTTGAAAGCGTTTTCTTATAGTGGTTTATTTTATAAGATTATGAACCTTTTACCTAAGAAATTATGTGTTTTAATTAATGATTTGAAAAATGATGAATTGAAGATTCACAAACTCATTTTTAGTAGTAAACAAAATTTTTATAAAAGAAGTGAGATTTAAATAGCCTAGGAGGTGGTTTTCTCAAGGATAGAAAAAGTTGGTTTTTAATAGTTAAAGATTGATGAAATGAAGAAGAAAAGTTGTGTTGGTTGCGTCAATTCAGAAAAAATTAGGATGAAATATTTAGGAGGTAGAGAGATGGTAGGGATTATCCTAGCAAGCCATGGCCAATTTGCTGAAGGCATTTTACAATCTGGCGCAATGATTTTTGGAGAGCAAGAAAACGTTAAGGCTGTTACCTTAATGCCAAGTGAAGGGCCAGACGATTTGAGAGCAAAAATGGAAGCAGCAGTTGCATCTTTTGATAATCAAGATGAGGTATTATTTTTAGTCGATCTATGGGGCGGTACTCCATTCAATCAAGCCAATGGCTTGTATGAAGAACACAAAGACAATTGGGCAATCGTTGCTGGTTTGAACTTACCAATGGTGATTGAAGCTTATGCATCCCGTTTATCAATTGCGTCTGCCCAAGAAATCGCAACACATATCGTTAAAACAGCGAAGGAAGGGATCAGAATTAAACCTGAAGAGCTGGAACCCAAAGAAAATACTGATACCGCAGTTGCTAAAGATGGAAAAGCAAAAGGCAGACTAGCTCCCGGTACAGTAGTTGGTGATGGGAAGATCAAGTTCGTTTTAGTCCGGGTGGATTCTCGTTTATTGCATGGTCAGGTAGCGACTGCATGGACAAAGTCTACACAACCAAATCGTATTATCGTAGTTTCAGATGCAGTGTCTAAAGACGATCTTCGTAAAAAATTAATCGAACAGGCGGCACCACCAGGGGTTAAGGCCAATGTTATTCCAATCAGCAAAATGATTGAAGTTGAAAAAGATCCCCGTTTTGGTAATACTAATGCACTGGTATTATTTGAAAACCCACTAGATGTCCTGAGAGTTATAGAGGGTGGTGTGGATATTAAAGAAGTTAACGTTGGTTCTATGGCTCATTCAACTGGAAAGGTTGTTGTTAATAAGGTTCTTTCTATGGGAAGAGAAGATGTTGAGGCTTTCGAGAAAATGAAAGCAAAAGGCATTCATTTTGATGTACGTAAAGTACCTAATGATTCTCGTGCAAACATGGATGATATTCTAAAAAAAGCGAAGGTTGAATTATCGTAGTTACATAGCAAATTTAAATGAAATGAGGGATCATAATGTCTACTATAGAAATAATTTTAGTGATACTAATTGCATTTCTAGCCGGTATGGAAGGAATATTAGATGAATTTCAATTCCATCAACCACTAGTGGCATGTACACTAATCGGTTTAGTAACAGGTAACCTGGAGGCTGGTATTGTTCTTGGCGGTACACTTCAAATGATTGCACTTGGATGGGCAAATATTGGAGCAGCCGTAGCGCCAGATGCTGCATTGGCATCAGTTGCATCAGCAATCATTTTAGTATTAGGCGGACAAGGTGTTAGCGGTGTTGCATCAGCAATTGCAGTAGCGGTACCACTTGCAGTAGCAGGGCTTTTCTTAACAATGATTGTTCGTACACTTGCTGTTCCTATTGTACACATGATGGATACGGCAGCTGAAGAAGGAAATATAAAAAAAATTGAAGTGTTACACATCGCTGCGGTGTGTTTACAAGGTATCCGAATTGCGATTCCTGCCGGAGCACTTTTATTTATCCCTGCACAAAGCGTTCAAGGATTCTTGGAATCAATGCCTGCTTGGTTAACTGATGGAATGGCTATTGGTGGGGGAATGGTTGTTGCTGTTGGTTATGCATTAGTTATTAATATGATGGCAACAAAAGAGGTATGGCCATTCTTCATTATTGGTTTCGTAATAGCTGCGATTTCTCAATTAACACTTATTGCTCTTGGTGCATTGGGTGTGGCTTTAGCTCTTATTTATTTGAGTCTTTCTAAAATGGGTGGTTCTTCAAATGGTGGTGGAGGTAACTCTGGTGACCCGCTTGACGATATCTTAAACGATTATTAATTCAGGAGGAGAAGAGAAATGGCAGAAAAAATTCAATTAACAAAAAGAGATCGTTTAGCCGTTGCATGGCGATCTACATTTATTCAGGGTTCTTGGAACTATGAACGTATGCAAAATGGTGGTTGGGCCTTCTCGATGATTCCAGCGATTAAAAAGTTATATAAATCAAAAGAAGATCGAAAAGCAGCATTAAAACGTCACTTGGAATTCTTCAATACACATCCTTATATTGCTTCACCAATTCTAGGAGTTACATTAGCACTTGAAGAAGAACGCGCTAATGGTGCAGAAGTTGATGATGTGGCAATTCAGGGGGTTAAAGTTGGGATGATGGGTCCTTTAGCCGGTGTTGGTGATCCGGTATTCTGGTTTACTTTACGTCCGATGTTAGGTGCTTTAGGAGCCTCATTAGCAATGGGGGGGAATATCCTTGGGCCAATCCTTTTCTTCTTAGCTTGGAATCTGGTTCGTTGGGGATTTATGTGGTATACACAGGAATTTGGTTATAAAGCCGGTTCTAAAATCACTGATGATCTTTCAGGTGGATTATTACAAGATATTACAAAAGGTGCATCAATCCTTGGTATGTTTGTACTGGCAGCCTTGGTGGAACGGTGGGTATCAATTAAATTCAAGCCAGTTGTATCTGAAGTTCAGTTAGATAAAGGTGCGTATGTTGAGTGGGACAAACTTCCTGGAAATGGTGAAGGGATTCGTCAATCTTTTGAACAAGTAAACTCAGGAATGGCACTGTCACCTACGAAAGTGACTACCTTGCAAGATAACTTAGATCAATTAATTCCTGGTTTAGCTGCATTGCTTCTAACATTCTTCTGCATGTGGTTGCTGAAGAAAAAAGTCAGCCCAATTGTTATTATTCTTTCATTATTCGTAGTTGGGGTAGTTGGTCACGTAATCGGACTTTTATAATTTAAGTTGCTCACGTTTTCAATTCTTAAGATTTATTATTTAGGAATTGTTGAGATTAAAGTGTAGATTAGTAGCCTGTGAATCGATAATAGTTCGTATATAAAAAGTGGCTGGGGATTATCGTTTCAGCCACTTTTTGTATTGACTTAATTGTTTGAAGTTACGAATTATAAATAGGATAAATGAAATGGAGTGGATATGATGGTTCAATCAATTAATACAAAGGTAGATTTAGTAATAGATGCTACCGCTTTTACAGGACTTACGGACTATGGGAAAATTATGATTGGTGATAAAGGGTTTGAATTTTATAATTCTCGTGATACGCGTAAATTTATTCAAATTCCGTGGGAGGAAGTAGATTACGTTATAGCCTCTGTAATGTTTAAGGGGAGATGGATTCCACGTTATGCTATTGAAACCAAGAGAAATGGAATCTTTACCTTTTCTTCTAAGGAACCTAAGAAAGTTCTTCGGGCTATACGAGAATATGTAGATCCAGGTCATATGGCACAATCTCTAAGTTTCTATGATGTTATTAAACGTGGTCTTAAATCGCTAGGTAAAAAGAAATAAAATGAAAAGAAGGGGTGTATTTTTTATATAGGAGCTAACATGGTTTTTGTGTAAAAATAGATTAACTGATTATGCTCATTTTTAGAGTCATACTATCAGTATGTTCAAGATTAAGATATTAGTTGTAAGAGCCTTGGGATTTTTGCACCAGAACCGTTTTATACACTAAAGGTTATTTATGTTATTTAATTATATTTTTGCAATCGTGCTGTGTTATAATTCTGAAATACTGATATATCTAGTAGGACTTATAGATTTCGGTTTATCATATGAAATGAAAAATTAAGCCATTATCTTTGAGGTTCAGGCTATCATTATTCACACTATTATTCAGACTAAAAGAAGTACAAGGAGGAAGGTATATCTATTAAAATAGTAAGATATGCCAAATTCAAAATGAATATTAAATTTAATAAAAAAGTAGTAGCATTTACGGCAGGATTAACGGTATTATCTTCACCATTGGTATCGTTTGCAGAGGAACAACAATCAGTAAACAATAAGCAATCTACAAGCCTTCAAGTGCAAGATAACACAGACCAACTTCAAACAACAGATGAACAGGCTTTAAAAAGTATTGAAGCTAGTTTTGAAGAGGTAGACGGACGTGGTGGAGGTACTGTCGACAATAAAAAAGCAGATAGTCTTCAACGTTCAGAAGGTATTCATGAAGAAACAGGTACATTAACTGTTCCTAACAATTCAAACAGAACAAAACGTAGTCTGTCTCCCATATCACCTAACGCCTCTAGTACAATAAACGGTGTTCCATTCACGGAATGGATTGTTCCAGCAGGTAACGATAATATTCGTCCTCAAAACTACATGAGTCCAAAGTACATTACAATTCATGAGACTGATAATACAAGTGTAGGAGCAGGTGCTAGAAACCACGCTCAATACCTATATAACCAAGCAGTAGGTAACACAGACCGAGCGGCATCGTGGCATTTTACAGTAGACGATAAAGAGATTTATCAACATCTACCATTAAACGAGAACGGATGGCACGCAGGAGACGGTGATGGTCCAGGGAATAGAGAATCTATTGCAATTGAAATCGCAGTTAACAGTGACGGTAACTATAGTAAAGCAGTAGATAACGCTAAGAAACTTGTAGCTTATTTAATGAAAGAAACTGGTGTACCGTTAAATAACATTGTAAAACACCAAAAATGGAGCGGTAAAATCTGCCCTGCTAACATGATTAATAATGGGCAATGGGATGTATTCGTAAATAGCGTTGAGGGGTATTATAATAATCTTTATCAACCAAAAGATGACATTACTGGAGGTTGGTATGAAGAAGCTATACGAGAGTTAAATAGAAGGGGTATTATGATAGGGGAAGGAAACGGAGTTTTCGCACCCAATAGAGCGATAACAAGAGCCGAATTTGCTCAATTAATCTCTAACTCTCTAAAACTGCCAGCTGGAGATGCTTCATTTAAAGACCTAAGCGATGCAAATTCAACTTTACGAGATGGTATTAAACGTACTGCAAGTGCAGGTATCATTCAAGGTAGAGGAGATGGTTATTTTGACCCAAACACACCTATTACAAGAGAAGAATCAGCCATTATTGTAAACAAGGCTTTACAGTATAAAGGTATATGGGGACCGGTTGTAAACCTACCATTCTCAGACAAAGACCAAATTAGCTATAAAGAAGACGTACAAAGATTGTATGGCCTAGGTATTGTAAGAGGTAAGGGTGACAATCAATACGACCCTAAAGGAACAACAACTCGTGGTGAAACAGCAACATTCATTCTAAATATGCTACAAGTAATTGAAAATGGTAGTGTTGAAAAGGTAATTGGAACGGCTCAAATTAATGGTATTGGGGTAAATGTTCGAAGCGGATCAGGTACAAACTATTCTATTGTTAGAAAGACAAGTAAAGGTGAAAAAGTTACAGTATATGAAGAAAAGAATGGCTGGCTAAGAATTGGAACAGGTCAGTGGATTTATTATGACTCTAGTTATATCGACTATAATAGATTATAAAAGACTAAATAGTTAAAAGAACAGATCATATTTGGATATATAACTTACTCTCAGGTTGTGAAGAAGACTTTCTCCACAACCTGTTTTTGTGCCTATCCCCCGAAAAGAGGGGTTAAGACAAAATATTCCAAATTAGATTTGAATTGTACTTAAAAATATATATTTCAAATCTTCTACAACTGTATCGACATATGTCAAATATAAATAAGTTATATTTTTGAAATGAAAAATTCTGCATTTTTGGCTATGTCACAAAGTACACTTTTTGACATAAAGCTTAATCTTCTTATGAATTAAGCCTATTCCCCTTTTTCGGGGGATGGGCAAAGTTACCCGTATGCAAGATTTTATGCGAAAAATAGGGAGACATAGGGAAGCCAAAAGGCACTCCAGAATAGGAATGTATAAAAAGATGCATAGGGTCATAGAAAAAGAAAAAGGCGAATCCCTTGTGAGAGTAAGGGGACGTCTTTTTCTTTGCTATCGATAATGAGACGTTATATTAACTTCACGTGTATATGTTATACATCAAAACTTCTCATCCAGCGTTCCCCCCCACATGATACAATTAAGAAAAGGAGGAGAACTTCAAAATGATTTTAGAAGCAGTCATGTTGCAAGTAAAAGACGGTATGGAGACGGAGTATGAATCAGTATTTAAGCAAGCATCCTCAATCATCTCTTCCATGCCAGGATATATAAATCATGAATTACAACGCTGTATGGAGCAGAAAGGAAAATATTTGCTCCTTGTGCAATGGGAAACTTTAGAAGACCACACAATAGGATTTCGTCAATCTAAACAATATCAAGAGTGGAAAGCATTATTGCATCACTTTTATGATCCATTTCCAACAGTTGAACACTTTAAGTCTGTAGAGTTATCACGAAACTGAACTTGACCGTCTCTTAATACTTGAAAAGTAACTTCCAATAGCGAATTTTATGTAAATAAGCTGCCTATATGGACAGCTTATTTCTTTGCTTAGCGTTGTTTTTTCCGAAATGCTAGCGGAACCCTTTGCCCATCAACTTAAGAATTTTATCATGTCCTAAAACAAAAAAATGTACGTTGAGATGCTATTCTTCTCGTCTTGGAAGATTTTCTTTCCTTAGCTTGCTGGTGATAAGTTTATACTCCTAGTAGTAAAATTTCTTTTTACTTATAATGGGATATGTAACTTAATTAATTAACAAGGAGAATGGAACATGATACAAAGTATTAACCACATTTGTTTTTCAGTTATAAATCTAGAGAAGGCTATTGAGTTTTATCAAAATATACTTCAAGCGAAATTATTAGTAAAAGGTAGAAAGTTAGCTTATTTTGATTTAAATGGTTTATGGATTGCTCTAAATGTGGAAGAAAGTATACCAAGAAATGAAATTCAGTACTCTTACACACATATAGCTTTCACTGTAACAAATAATGAGTTTGATTCTTTAAAAGAAATATTAATTCAAAATCATGTTAATATCTTACCTGGACGAGAAAGAGATGACCGAGATAAACGGTCTATTTATTTTACAGATCCCGATGGGCACAAGTTTGAGTTTCATACTGGTACTTTACAAGATCGTTTACAATATTATAAAGAAGATAAAAAGCATATGACTTTTTACTGATAAAAAAGCTAGTAAAATACTAGCTTTTTGCATTTCTGATAATGAAGATTATGTAAATGTATAAAGGTAACAGAAATAATGATTAAACAGGTTTATAAGGCGCTGATACATCGCTATAAAATCAATAAAGCTATAAAGACGTTATCCTTTCTGGAGAATTATAGGAAAGGATGACGTTTTTTTATGAATTTTTCACTTAAGGATGAACTACAACCATTTGTGGAAGAATTTCAGGGATATGTTACACCAGTATTTTTTGAAGAACTGGCAAGATGTATGATTTTATTGTAGGAATGTTTTGATCCGATGATCCGAAAGATCAGGTTGTTCTCGCTCTTAAGTTGATGGACATGGGTCACCATACATGCCCATCAACTTAAGAATTTTCACTACCCCCAAGTACCAAAAAACG
>OVAF01000518.1:0-38129 GCA_900406245.1 Odontarrhena argentea | reverse complement strand
CTTCTTCATGAACTTCCAGTAATCACCATAAGGAGCTGTGACAAAGCCATAAGATCCAAAAAGTAATGATTTTTCCATGACAGGAACCTGGTGGTCACGGGTGACAAAGTTCAGGCCTTGGGTCCTCAGAACTTCGTTGGCCATGGAGCCCGAAGAGACTAGAATTATGGGCACATTAAAGGGCCGAAGGTAAAGGAGAGGACCGTACTTGGAAGAAAGCTTCTGAAAGGATTTGTGAGTTGGAACAGAGAGGAGAAGGTGAAGATGACCGATGATGGGTAGAGATGGTGGGCTTGGAGGTAGATCACAGTCTTCGCGGTGTGACTCTCTCGGTTTCTTGAAAACAAAGGCATAGAGACAGAAGAATGAGAAGAGCCATAAGAGGATATAGATGAAGTAGTCCTGAAAGTCAACGTTGATTATTGCCATTGTTGTACAAAACTTGAAGAAGCAGATTAGTTTTATCATAAATAATACCATATGGATCCATATCTTTCCTTGAGATCCTTTGTGATATATAAAATTTGTGTTTCAATATTTATACTGACTTGGCAGCTGTCATATAATTAGTTTTATTCAAGTTATCATGTTAGTTTTCGTAACTTGGCGCATGGTTTGCAGATGCCGCTTCTAAAATGTAACATTCAAACATGATACTATGATAATGCTACTCATTGGATTTACAATTGCTACGAGACTGTGATCACTTTAAAAATCATAATTAGGACAAAAAGTAAATTTAGTAAAGATGTTTTAGTAATCAAAATTATTCTCTTAAATACAAAATATAAAATAAATTTTTTGATTTCAAATACTATTTTGCAGTTTTTGTATGAAGAGTGCGCATGTATTTTGCGATTTTAGTGGAAACATCATTATTTTGTCGTTCCGGTAGAAAATAATAACAAATGGTTTTGGCAGAAGATAAAAATGTTATAATTTTGGCGGAAAATGGTATTTTCACTTGATAGAAAACCGCTATTTTATGATTTTGGAGAAAAAAATGCTAGTATTTTAGCGGAAAAACGATATGTTCACAAATTTTCGCGTAAAAATGTTAAGGACAACAAGTTTCAGACATAAATTAAAGACAACCAATCTTGTGTACCAATAATATATGAAACATCACAAATACAGCAAATTCCATTACAAGGGTTCATACACATGTGTGCAACTTCAACAGCATATATATATCAAACTCAATCATCAACTAATTAAAGATCTAAAGATGCAAAGGTAGCCAATGGGTTAAGTCGGGGAAGAGGGGTGCACTTAAGTGGATGAGCCTTGCTCAGAGTCAGATCTCCAGTCTCTTCCATGTTAACCTTATCTCCACTGATTTTCCAGTCAAAACACTGTACCATTGTTCCAATGGCTACTCCAACCAAGTTATAAGCGAAGTATGATCCGGGACATCCTCTTCTTCCGCTCCCGAAAGGAATGTGTTTAAGAGATAAGTACTCCCTCTCATCTTCTTGGCCTCTTGAAGGAGAAACCATGAACCTCTCGGGCTGAAACTCGTCTGGATCTTTCCATGACTTGGGATCTCTCATTACCGCATAAGTGTTAATGATCATCGTTGTGTTCTGCGGTATGTTAAACCCTCCGATCTTGCATCCTTCTGTTGAATTCCTCAATAAGAGTGGCGAGAGCGGGTGTAGTCGTAACCCTTCTTTCACCACGGCCTGTAAATACGGCAGGTTTGAGAGATCTGGTTCTTGAATCAACCTCGTTGTCCCAATGACAGATTCTATCTCTTGTCTTAATCTTTTAAGAATCTCCGGGTGGTTAATGAGTTCTGCCATTGTCCACTGTGTTGTTTGTGCTGAAGTATCTGTGCCTCCAATTAAAAGCTCCTACAACCAATGCACAATAGTATTATATCCTAATATATCCAAAAAAAATTATCAGACTTGTATGGCAGAAATGAAGAGAAACTCAGATAATTACGACAAATAATGATTTCATATGGTTCTTCGTTATCTTGAACTCAGCGTTTTCGTCTGCACAAACTTCCAACAGAACATCCATCATATCTCTATCTTCTTTCTTGTTTGGATTCTCTTCGTGTTCCTTGATCATCTTGTCGAACAATACATCGTATTGCATCGAGACCTCCATCATGTCCTTCTCAAACAGAGAAATCCCAATAAGCTTCTTAAGAAGTCTACCAAGCGTGTTTGCTATAAGCAATTTCCTCATTAGACTAAGTGATTTGGTCACCAAGCCCCTTACTTGCTCTGCTTCACCGTTCTCCTCTGAACATCTCCGCCCCATTAGCATCCTACAAATACTGTTATTCGTCACCTTCATCATCTCTTTACCAATATCGACGGCCTCATTCTTTGCCGCCTTGTCATACAGCATAGCACGGAAAGTCTTGACTTCTTCCTCACGGATGAGCCGTGTCCCTTCGAGGGCTTGAGTCCCGAGAAGCTTTGTGACTACAAGCTTCTTCATGAACCTCCAGTAATCTCCACAAGGAGCTGTGACAAAGCTATAAGATCCAAAAAGTAATGATTTTTCCATTAAAGGAGCTACACGGTCACGGGTAGGAAAGTTGTGGTCATGGGTCCTCAAAACTTCATAAGCCATGGAGCCTGAAGAGACCAAAACGAGTGGGATACTAAAGGCGCGAAGGTGAAGGAGAGGACCGTACTTGGAAGCGAGACTCTGGAAGGATTTGTGAAATGGAAAAGAGAGGAGCAGGTGGAGATGACCAATGATCGGTAGAGGCGGTGGGCTCGGAGGTAGATCATAGTCTTTTCGTTTCTTGAAACAGAGAGCATAGAGACAAAAGAATGACAAGAGCCATAGGAGGATGAAGATGAAGCAAATGTGAAAGTCAACGGTGATTGTTGCCATTGTTGTTCAAAATCTCAAAGAGAGTGTTGGAAGAAGCAAGCACAATAGTAGTTTTATCATATATATATATATACTCTACAGATCATATCTTTCCTTGAGATCCTTTGTGATATATAAAATTTGTAACTTAATCTTTAAGGGACATTTGCCAAGGAAACAATTCAGGTTCTACATGATATATATATACAATCAGAGGCCAATATGAAAAGCAGTCTATATATATATATATATAGGGTAATTCAAAATGTTATAGAGGTTACATGATCAAATGGCAATCAGAACGTCTAATCTATAAATGATTGGTTTGGTCTGAAATTTACGGGTTTCCGGCAAAACCTACCAGTTAAAAATGAGAGAAAACTTAGAAAAATAAAATATAGGTACCACACGTTGGCATTCTTAAGCTAGAAGTCAACTGTGATTCTTTTCCAAAGCCCTAATGTTAGATGATGAATCACATAATTAGTTTATTTATCTACTGAAAAATATGCTCACGCCATGCGCGAGATGTTTTTTTATTCAATAACAATTAATTTGTGGAATTTTTCTTTTTTAAAAAACTTAACACATATTTTGTTTCTTATATTATTCTTGGGAGAGGTCGTCTATGGATCACTACTTTTAATAGTCCCACGATTTCCTTACGACATTTTTTTTTTATTTGTCGGGTTTTCTAGAATAACTTATTTATGAAAAATTACTTTTTATTTCAGGATTGATTTGTATTTATTGACATGGTTTTGTGATTAAATAAGTCTTTCACGCTATTGACGACATATTTGTTACTTGATTATAAATAGGTCTTTTTTTTTAGATGGTATAAAATGACTAAATTAGCTTTAATTAGTAGTTTAATATTTTTCTTTTCAATTCTAAAAATATTCAGAATATTTTTTTTTTTCAGTTATGAAAATATTCATAATACTTTTTGTTTAATCAACGACTCTCTATCCCAAAAATCATTAGTTCTCTTAATCACATTCTTATTCATACATACAAGATTATTGTTTCAGACTAATTCGTTTTCTTTTGACACCCATTTACAATAGCTAAATCACAAGTTTCATCACCTTGGATCTCAAGCTATCTTGTTGTCACGAAAATAAGCATTCAACATAAGCTTTAATTTGTCTCTACATCTTGTCTCTTACTTTTCTTGTGTGTTCTTTCTATAGAGCACTACGTATTGAGGAAATTAAAGAGAGACGATGACTAGAAAGATTTGACGTTGTTGTAAACAAAACAGCCTAACACTCATATGCAACATGACTTTAACATACAGGACCATAGAAAGTCGTCTCACACTTCAATTATATATTGGTTTGTATTTTGTGGAAGATTATTGCTTCAGACTAATTACTTTTCTTTTGACACCCATTTTCTCTGCCTCTCTGACTCAAAACTAGGGAGGCACGTTTGAGTAGATGTCTAAGTCCGAAGAGTCAAGGGTGGAGACGTCTCCATGGTCGTCTTTGTCTAGTGATGTGGTCCTAAATTGCGTAGCTAGACTCTCAATATTGGACCATGCAGCCTTATCTCAACGAAAAACCAGGGTAAGAAAAGTACCATTGTTGATTGAATGTTTTACATCTCTGGTTTTGTTTTCTTCTTAATGGAAGAAGAAGATAAATAATAGTTTAAAAAAAAAAAAATTAGAATACATAATCTGAGTAGAATGCTTAAAAATCATTAGAATACGTATTCTGTGTAGTCCAAAATTTTAGAATACGTCTTTTGTTCTGCTGACCAATTTAATTCTGCAGTAATATTCTGAAATGATTTAGAACAGGTTTAGAACACGTATTCTTCAAAGAATTTTATTTAGAATATGTATTCTGAAAAAACTGTATGTAGAATTTGTATTCTGCGAATAACTAAAAAAATGTTGGAGAAATAGAGACATTAGACACTCTAACTCAATTAGAGGTTTCTGTTTTAAAATTGCATTTATAATACGTATTCTACCAAAATAAAATTAGAATCATGGAAAAAAAAAATATATTAGAAACTTATTTAGTTTAGTCACGCGACCTCCATCTCCTTCTCTGCAAAAATTTTCTAGGATTCTAACATATTTTCAATTACATTCAAGATGAATTTGCTCCAAATCTATGTGATATGCGGTTCTTGGAGATCGTCTCGGAAGAATGGGTGGAATTTTATCGCTGATAACGAAAAGTGTGGGAGGTTGGTCACGTTGGAATCCACCTCTACAACCTTATTTAGAATATGTGGGAGATCAAATTTATTTAATATATTGAATTGACAACCTTTAAAACTCACAACTTATATACTAGTTCCGGTCACGAGACCGGAATTTTAGACCGGAATTTTAGACCGAAATCATTAAAAACAGTGAAAATCCCATAAGAACTCTAATTCCGGTCACGTGGCCGGAATTTTAGACCGAAATCGTCAAAAACAGTAAAAAACCCATAAGAACACTAATTCTGGTCACGCGGCCGGAATTTTAGACCAGAATCACTAAAAACAGTAAAAAATTCATAAGAACACTAATTCCGGTCACGTGGCCGGAATTTTAGACCGGAATTGTGGATTTGGGTCTTCTGAAGTTTTTTTTTGGTTATTCTGAATAGTTATTCCAAAAAGGGAAAGTTGAACCCTCTAGATGATGTAGAGTATCTAGTTTTTTCATCAAAATTTTTCACAACAAGGTCTTTTAGGGGTATTTTAGTATTAAAAAGAAAATAAAAACCTACATATAATTAAACTTGATAAAACAACCTATTTATAATCAACTAACTCCTGACAAACTTGTTTTTTCTAGAATTTTTTTCTATTATCCCACAAATTTATAAACGTGGTAGATTTTTGACAATAAATGTATTTAAATGTGACAAGCTTGTTTTGAACGACATATTTTATTTACAAAAATGCACATGTCAGATTTTTAGGGTAAATCTCAAATATATCATTTATTTAATTTTTGTTTCCAAAAACACCATTAATTTTCAAAAGTTTCAAAATTACCACTAAAACTTCCAAAAATACCACTAATATTCAAAAGTTCCAAAAATACCACAAAATTAAAACTATATTTTTAACATTCAAAAATAAACCTTAAATTTTTAAACCCAAATCCTTCCCCCTAAAACTATGCCCTAATCTTAGAATAGTTAACCCAAACCTAAAAGTTTAAATTATAAACTCTTCAAAATTAATTTTTATGTTTGTGGTATTTTGGAACTTCTGAAAATATGTGTTATTTTTTGAAAAAAAAACTTCAATTTGTGGTATTTTTAGGATATTTCTCAAATTTATATATATCTGACAGACTTATATTTTAGAGATAAAAAATTTTCACCGAATTCTTTTTTCTTTTTAAACCTTTTGGTGGCACATTTATTATTTTTGGATCTCTTTGACACCCGACTTAGGTCTCAACTCGTTTCTGCATTACTCTCACAATGCATGACGTTTAGAAAGAGTTTTGTTCCGGCTATGCAAGTCATCATTCCAAATTCATCTGAATATGTACTTTACTCTGCTGTTATCAGTTTGCTCAATGTTGTTAAACAGAGCGCTTCCTACAAGTTTATTCTTTGCATATGTGTTTATCTTTTAGTTCGTGTTCGTTCCACTAGATGTGAATTTATTCTGTTCAAATATTGCCAATAGTTCATGTACTACGGTTGATTCATCGTTTTCTTCAAATAATCATATGTATGAATTTGTGTGAACCTTCTCTATATTTAGGACATGTGGCAAAGGAAAGAGTGACACGTGTAAAATTGGCTATTCATCTTCTACTTTTCAATTCAATATATAGTTGTTACAGTGGTTCACAAAGATCATTATGACTACTTTTCTAATGTATACGAGCCAAGTGATTAAATGAGAACTTTTTAATGTTAATTTTTTCCAGTATAATAAAATTGTTGTAACAACAAATTACATTAGAGAATTCAAGATCAAAGCAAAGGAGAACTACAGTAAACATGATGGATTGAAAGGTTATAGAAGTGGTACAACCATCTAGGTTTTAAGGAGATGATGACCATTAAACCTTAGATGAGAAAATGTGAATTTTTTTTTGTGTCTTATTGTTTTTTTTTTTAATTATTATTATTTTTTTTTTGACACACATTAGTTTAAGTATAAATAAATATATGAAAAAATGTCATATGGCACACATATAAAGAGTTACAGTTCTCAACTTCATCATTCTAAATTTTTTTATGAAAAATTAGACAAAAAAAAAAATATTCAATTAAAAAGACATGTATTGTTGTGAGATTGGTTCAATTTGGTAAAATACTTTATATTCATCTAAACTTATTTTTTCAACCTTAGTTTAAAGATTATGAAAACAAAATGTTTCAAAATCTTAAATGTGAAAAGACATTAATTTTCTAAAGTTCGATTTTTAAACATCTTTTGAATGTGATTTCATTCTTAGTTTTTAAGATAGTGAAACTAAAATATTTAAAACTCTTAAAAGATATTAAATTTTGTGTATGTGGTTCTTAAATTTTGGGCTGATTAAATGAAAAAACTTCATAGTAAGACCTCACAATATATGAATTACTCGATAAATAATCTAGTTTATTGAGTTAGTTTCCTGTGAATACAGTTATTCAGTTAAAGACAATAAATTACACATCTCATGTGTTGAGAAACTCATCAACACTGAAGCTGGAAATAAAACTCATAGTCGTTAGTTAAGTACTTTCTATTATGTACAATGTAGCTCATCCGATATGCCACAATTAAACTCTGAATCGGTAACAACTAATGGAAGTGTAACTAGTTAACATGAAGTTATCAAGAGAAGAATCCAACAGACAC
This sequence comes from Odontarrhena argentea, assembly GCA_900406245.1. NCBI lineage: Eukaryota > Viridiplantae > Streptophyta > Magnoliopsida > Brassicales > Brassicaceae > Odontarrhena > Odontarrhena argentea. Next base: position 30,455 of record OVAF01000518.1, on the reverse strand, counting down.
TCCTGTTGAATTGAAGCTATCAAGCCAAGGAAATAACTCAAGTTCAGATCAAGACCCGAAGACGCCAACATATATTATCAGGAATGGCCATACAGAGAAATCGGGGCAGGAAGTGCTTGTGAAACCAGTTCTGACAGTGAACACTGAACAGAGCAAAAGGTCATGCAGCAAGATACTGTTGACATGTACACCAGAAGTCTGTGATCTTAACAGGACTTATTATACTCAGCCATCGACTAAAGATTTGCAGATGCAACAATAGCTAATGGCTCAATTCGAGTAACAGGAGTGCATTTAAGTGGATGAGCCTTGCTCAGGGTCATATTTCCAGTCTCTTCCATGTTAACCTTATCTCTTTCGGTTCTCCAATCAAAACACTGTACCATTATTCCAGTGGCTACTCCAACAAAGATATAGCCTAACTTTGATCCGGGACATCCTCTTCTTCCGCTACCGAAAGGAATGTAATTCAGAGATAAGTAGTCCCTTTCATCGTCTTTGCCTTTCGAAGGAGAATCCATGAACCTCTCAGGCTGAAACTTTTCTGGATCTTCCCATGAATATGGATCTCTCATCACCGCATAAGAGTTAATTATTATCGTCGTATTCTGCGGTATGAAGTACCCTCCGATCTTGCATCCTTCTGTTGCATTCCTCACTAAGATTGGAGTATGCGGATGTAGCCTTAACCCTTCTTTCATCACAGCCTGCAAATACGGCAGGTTTGGGAGATCTGTTTCTTGAATCAATCTCGTCTTCCCGACGACAGATTCTATCTCTTCTCTCAATCTTTTAAGAATCTCAGGATGGTTAATGAGTTCTGCCATTATCCATTGTGTTGTTTGTGCTGAAGTATCAGTGCCTCCAAGAAAAAGCTCCTACAACCAAACCAATGTACAATGATTGAACATACGAGACTTTGCATTAGACTATCTGGCAGCCATTGAAGAAAGTACATGAAGCAAAACTCAGAACATTACCACAAAAAGTGCTTTGATTTGGTTTCTAGTAATCTTGAACTCAGCGTTTTCGTCTGCACATACTTCCAACAGAACATCCATCATATCTTTATCCTCTTTCTTGTTTGGATTCTCCTCATGTTCTATGATAATCTTTTCGAGCAATTCATCGTACCTCTGTGAAACCTCCATGACTTCTTTCTCAAATAGAGAGATCCCGATCTTCTTGAGAAGTCGACCAACCGTGCTAGCTATGATGAACTTCCTCACCAAACTAAGTGATTTGGTCACCAAGTTCCTGATTTGCTCTGCTTCACCGTTCTCCTCTGAACTCTTCCTCCCCATTATCATCCTGCAAATGCTGTTATTCGTCAGCTTCATCATCTCTTTACCAACATCAACAGTCTCATTCTTTGCCGCCTTATCAAATAACATAGCAGCGAAAGTCTTGAGTTCTTCCCCACGGATAAACCGTGTCCGCTCGAGTGATTGAGGCCCCAGAAGCTTTGTGACTAAAAGCTTCTTCATAAATCTCCAGTAATCTCCATAAGGAGCTGAGACAAAACCAAAAGATCCAAAAAGTATTGAGTTTTCCATTATAGGAACTTCGCGATCACGGGTAACAAAGTTCAGGCCTTGGGTCCTCAAAACTTCATACGCCATGGAGCCTGACGAGACTAGAACGATTGGGACACTAAAGGCCCGAAGGTAAAGCAAAGGACCGTGCTTGGAAGCAAGCTTTTGAAAGGACTTGTGACTTGGAAGAGAGAGGAGAAGGTGAAGATGACCAATGACTGGTAGAGACGGTGGACTCGGAGGTAGAGTACAGTCCTCGCAGTGTGATTCTCTCGGTTTCTTGAAGAAGAAAGCAGAGAGACAGATGTATGAGAAAAGCCATAGGACGATGAAGATGAAACAGAGCTGAAAGTCAACGGTGATTGCTGCCATTGTTGTCCAAAAAAAGCAGAGAGGGTTAGATGAAGCAGCACAGTTTATAATGTACATACTCTTTAGATCAGATCTTTCCTTGAGTTCCTTAATAATATATAAAATTAGTATCTCAATAGTTTAATCTATAAGAAACGTTACCCAAAGAGACAAAGCAGGTCCACATCTGATATAAAAATAATTATATCACTTGGCATTTAAATCTTGTTGAAATATATCTTATATAAAATTTGAATATAGGATGTTAAAAGAGTTTCTTGAGCTAAAAAAAGTTTCTACTAAGAAGCATAAAGACATTTTGATAACTACCAATTTAAAACATCCTCGTTCTGTCCTAAACCATAAACCTGAATCTGAACTTGCATTTGAGCTTGAGATTCATGAGGAAGCTCACATCAGCTTAGAAAGGGCTACTGCAATCTGAGAACCGATAAGGGCATTGTTTTTCACAAGTGCAATGTCTGAAATTGTGTCAAGGAACTCAAGAATTACAACGCTGAGACAGTACTGTTTTAAAAAGGTCCGGATTTGGGAGACGGTGGATATTATTTCTGAGCTACAAAAATTGACTAGGCATCGATTTTAAAGATAAAAGAACCTCTAGAGAAAGGATACTTGCTGCAAGTGACGTGCCTCCAGTTAACTCATTTACTCGTGCAAGTAAGAACGGAGTTTCCGCGTTTCCAGTTATGTGTTGTTCCCTGGCCAAAACCAAATTCAGATTTGAGGCAATAAAATAAGAAAAAAAGAAGCAAATCCTTAAGTACTCTGATGTAAGCATGTGTTAAATATATATATATATCTTCTTCTTTTGACCTTGCTTCTGTCAGAGCACGTTGTGTTGCTGATTCGATAAGATTTCCGGCGGCTGAATGCTGTTTTGGAATTGGAACAGCGAATAGAATCCCAGCCTGACGGTTTAGCTTCATGTTTGCATCTGGCAAAAGCGGATTTCTCAAGGTGGTAAGGGACCAAAGCACATGAAAGCTTAAAAGATATAAGAGATAAAGTATACACTTGCCTATTACTCGAGCACAGTCTTCAGGGCTATCGACACAGGAAGGTGCCTACACAAGTTAACATTTCCACGTCATAACTAAATATCCAAGCAAAAGCAAGTGATTTGAATGCGGTATACATTCTAAGAATTTTCCACCTTACAACCGCTCTTTTCTGTGAAAAATGCTGGGAACTCATCGCTCTTATATGCAGCAACATACACTTCTTGAGTTTCCTGCATTGTTAAACAACCACTCTTATGTAAACTAACTCTTAGTTGTTGACTCTTGAACACACCTCAACATCAGATTATATACCAAATATTCAAGAGTCTTGGGAATGTCCAGTATTGATTTAATGCCTGCTGATACCACTGCTATAGGAGTTCTTCCAAGTGCAGTAAGATCAGATGATATGTCCATAGCTGCATCACAAACACAAGAAATCCAGTGCGCACATGTCAGCCATATTTGGCTTCAAAAGGTCCAAATAGAGCTCCTATCCAGTTAACTAAAAAAATGCAATTAACAGTTAAAATGGACAAACTTACTTTGGTTGGCATGCCTATGCACACCTCCTATCCCACCAGTCACAAAAACTTGGATTCCAACCTACACCAATCGAAATCCTCTTAAGTGAAATCAATATGAATGGTATCAAAACTACTATGAAAGATGTTAGGAACAAAAGTCAATTACTACCATTGAAGCGAAAAATAATGTTGCAGAGACTGTAGTGGCACCATTACCTCTTGTAGCCACCTAAAGGAAGATATTTAGTTAAAATATGGAGGCACAAAACAGTCCATGCATTTATTACTAGAAATGGGGAAACCTAAATAAGGTTTTATCTATTAATCAGTCTATAACAGTCCATGCATTTCCGTCATTTTTTTTAGGCAACCAGGTTTCGGTCTATAAATAGCTAATTTGGTTGAACTGATGCTAATTGGCGTTACGAACTAATGCCGTATATTTCATACATGACTCAGTACAAAAGTAAATCCTTTTACGTTTTTGCTCCTACTAATCAAAACAAAGATGGTGAACTAAGTAGCAACCAAAAGTGACTCACAACATGCGCTATGTCCCTGCCCGCTGTCTTTTGGACACTTTTTCCCAGAGATGCAAGACGTTCTAGTTCTTCCTCACTCAGACCTGGTTACTACAGATTTGTTAGCAGCTATACGAACTGCAAAAAATCCTACAAGAAGCAAAAGCAATCTACTCCTTTTTTTATCCTTTCCAAATAGAGATCTATATTTTATGATCTAAGATCTTGAAACCAGGTTGATTTTAAGGATATGTAAACTGGCAAAGATGTTCTAAGACGTATTATGACACCAAAATTAACTCACCTATGCAAGGTACTCCGTTCAAGATAGCTATTGTAGCAGGGACTGCTCCATTTTCTCTCACAATTGACTCAACCTCTTTCGCAGTTTGCAGATTTTGAGGGTAAGGCATCCCTAAAATGCACAATCAAGGATACAAAATTCAAAATCAGACCAAGAACCAGTCATATTGGCTTAAAATTCTAACAATATCCCCAAGAAAATTCCACAAGAGTCAATTCAAACCAGTCTAGCTTATATTGTCTGGAGATGGAAACAACACAAACCATGAGAGATTATGGTCGACTCAAGAGCGACCACAGCACGTCCATTAGATATGGCTTCGGACACTTCTGCAGATATCTTGATCAGACTCTTGAGCTGCCACAAACCAGTTAAATAGAAAGCAAAATCAACATTAAAAAGAAATAAAGAATACAAACACTGAAACAAGCAAAAGATCAATGAGAGAAATTTAAGATGAAACTACTGAAAACCTTATTGTTTCCTTCAAGAGGAGACATATGATTCTGGAGACTCGAGATTCTCGAAAGAGCAGAAGAAGAAGAAGGAGAAGACATTTCTCTCCTTTTGCTTATCTAAACAATTTCAAATTCTCGATTAAAAATCAAAACTTTTGTTTTGAGTCAAATATACATAAAAATCCCTCAAAAGTCGTGGATTATACATACAAACCTTCTAGCTGATTAAAAAAAACTAATCTTATACAGGAAAAAAAACTTCTTTGGTTCATTCTCTACAGTCAAAACAGTGGAAATATATATACATACAATCAGATCTTAGTCAATCTACACAATATCTTCCCATATCAATTTAGATAAAGATGATAATATCACGGCAGAATATACCAACAATAACTAATTTGACGAAATGAAGAAGCTGGAGAGAATCTGAAAAAGATGCGACGAAATGAAGAAGGCGAAGAGAGAAAAAATAGACCGAAACAAAACCAAAGTAAACCAGAACTTCAATTAATTTATTTAAATCGGTATTTTCCTAACCGGTTTGGTTCGGATGATTTTCGGTGTTCAAACAAAATTCTTAAAAGAGATCTGATATTTTTATCAGAAAGAGTGTTTGAGAGCAAAATCTCCGTACACGAAACTCCGATCCGATCTCAGTCGCCGCCTCCGGCGCTCATCGCCGCCGTTTACCACCTCAAACTCGTAAGCTTTTCCGATTTCTCGATTTTAGGCCATTGATGATTCTAATTGTTCCTTTATCGATTATTGAAGCTTCACGTAAATGAGTCGGGAATCTCAATGGTTGCGTGGAGTTGATAGCTTGTGACATAGAAACTCTAATCCTGGACTATGTGCATTCGTACTGAGAATTGTTATTGATCTTTGTTTTGCAGATCGTCGATTTTGAGGGATTTTTGGTTTTGATCTTACAAATTTTAAGCTATGGATAAGTCAAGTGCATTGGAGTATATCAATCAGATGTTTCCAACAGGTGATTACAGTATAGAACAGTCTTACTCTTTGTACATTGATTATTGTTAAATGATAAATCGAAATTTATGGGGGTTTTGTTGATTTTTATGGCTTCTGTAATCAAAACCTGTACATGTGACTGCTTTACCATGAGATTCAAATGGGTGTTTTTCCATTTACAGAAGCATCTCTTTCTGGCGTTGAACCACTTATGCAAAAGATTCATGGTGAGATTCGGCGGGTTGATGCTAGCATACTATCTGCTGTTCGTCAACAGGTGAGTGTTTCCTTTTCTTATGGGTCGCACTGCAGTGTATGTGAACATTATTCTGAGGCTTTCGATATGTTTAAACTTTAGGATAGTTTGTAACTATTGATTTGGTTGATTTTGGTACCTAATGTTGCGGAACATTTGTGAGTAGTCTAACACTAGTTCTGGGTTTCTTGTAAATGTGTACATCTAGTCCAGATTTATATTGCATGCAAAAATCAAAGGCAATAATTCCGCTTCTATGTTGAAAAGAATAACTGAATCTTTTTCTTGGTCCGGCAATCATTTCTCCAGAGTAACTCAGGAACTAAAGCTAAAGAAGATCTTGCTGATGCTACACATGCTGTGGAGGTTAGTTTCTCATTGCGAACTGTCACTATATCATTTCCTCCTTTCGTTTCTCATATCAGTCTCTTTCAGTACATTGTATGGGAGTTTGATTTTTTTTTTGTTTGTTTAACACAGGAACTCTCTTATAAGATTCAAGAGATAAAATCCAAAGCTGAGCAAAGTGAAGCTATGGTCCAAGAAATATGCCGGGACATTAAAAAATTAGATTTTGCAAAGAAGAACATAACCACGACGATCACTGCCCTTCATCGCCTCACAATGTTAGGTTAGATAGCAATAAATTACTCTGATAAATTAGTAGATTATTTTCACCATATCTAGTCATGGTATCACGAATCAAAATGATTGCTGAGGTTTAATGAACAAAAATTCAATACAAGCCTATATAACTAGGGGCCCCAGGTAGGCAACATAAAAAAGGCGACATGATGTAGATCTGTTATATCTTTATATGATTAACAGATATATTATAAGCTCATTAATGAAATCCGCTATAATGCTATGGCAGTCTCTGCTGTTGAACAGCTTCAAGTTATGGCATCAAAAAGACAATACAGGGAGGCAGCTGCACAGCTGGAGGTACTGTTTTTCTTTTTTTCAATTGTTACTTCAACATTCTTTTGTTTGTTAGTTCAGTTTAAGTTGGTTGTAATTCACTTGCCTTACCTTTATATTCACCATGGATGCCCACGTCAGTTCTTGATCAATTTGAAAATCAATTTTAACAATCCCAGGCCCCAACTGAATCTCCTAGGAGATGTCTCTTCTCATTTTCTGATAATATCCCTAAAAATCTAATTTATGATATATTTCAGGCCGTAAACCAATTATGTAATCACTTCGAAGCATACAGGGATGTTCCTAAAATCACAGAGCTCAGAGAAAAGCTTAATAATATAAAGCAAATACTGAAGTCCCATGTATTCTCTGATTTTTCCAGGTAATGTGTTTAGTAATCCTATCAAATGTCACATACTATAATAAGTCCACAGAGGCGGTCACAAGAAGTCCACTATAATGCTAGTGCTTGATGGTGCTTCTCATCCTCATATTTTTTATTTTCAATCTCAAGAAGATTACAGTCAAAAGGATATATTGTTTTTTGTTTTTTTCTGTGTGGAAGTTAAGTGTATTAAGTGATATTTTTTGCACTTTTGGTCTCATTAATTGAGGGTAATGCTTGTTGACTACTCTCTTGTTAGAATAGTACCAGCGTAGGGTATTTGCCGCTTCTTTTTGGTAGTAAGGCACTAATTAGTTTTAGATGTTTTTCTTTTCCCTTATGCATCCTCCATGTTCCCCTTTATTTTTGTGCCTAAAAGCTAGATTTACCAAAAATATATACTGTTGTTATCTCAGTTTAGGTACTGGGAAAGAGACAGAAGAAACAAATTTGCTACAGCAGTTGTCTGATGCCTGCCTGGTTGTTGATGCTCTGGAGCCATCTGTGAGAGAAGAGTTGGTAAACAACTTTTGCAGCAGGGAGTTAACCTCGTATGAACAAATTTTTGAAGGAGCTGGTATATTTATTGGACTTAATGCCCACTGAAAGTGCATTTTAAGTTATCTTGGATTTAATCTCCTAGATATTTTTTGGGTAGAATTGGCAAAGTTGGATAAAACAGAGCGGAGATATGCTTGGATAAATCGTCGAATCCGAACAAATGAAGAAATTTGGAAGATTTTTCCTGCTTCTTGGCATGTTCCTTATAGACTATGCATCCAGTTCTGCAAGAAAACAAGGTATTAGTGTTTTGGAAACAATCCAATATAAGAGAACTTATTTTGTTTTGAGTCTTTTGACAGAATGACAGAACCTCATTATACTAGTAAATATGTGACTAATTAAAGGTCTTTTTTACTAATAGCTCACACTTTCATTACTAACTTTTAACTTATGTTTCAATATAGAGGATACCTTTTAATTCAGTCGCAGTTGTAACTCTTAATCTTAATCTGACAATAATATTACAGGAAGCAAGTAGAATCTATTCTGGTCAACATGAAAGAGAAGCCAGTTGTAGCGATATTGCTTCTGGTTAGGCAAACTCTCCCTGAACAATGATTGAAAATTTCTTTATATTTATCATATGAATATATGAGCATTGTGTCACCTCTGAAGGAAATATGTTGTGATTGTAAATTATCTTATCTTTTTTCCTCCTTTTTTCTTTAATCGAATTCTTGAGTATTTTTTTTCTGTGGAATGGTGCATGTCTCTCTTTAAGTTTGATGTCATTGAATGATTAGGCACTACAAAGGACAGTAGAGTTTGAAAAAGACCTGGAAAGGCAATTTGGTGGTGGTGTTCCTACTAGGGATATCGAAGATGACATTGAAGAAATTGGTACGTTGGAAAACAGTAGTCAGAATGTATCCAAAATTCGCAAGAAGTATGAAAAGAAGTTCGCTGCTAGTCAAGAATCCAGGGATGATGTATGTTATATGTTTGTAACGTTATGGAAAACACTCTGGTAATTTTATATTAATGCTTACACTTTATCATAATAATGTTTTCTGCCTTTGCTTTAACAGGTAAAGACCGTAGACAAAGATTTATCTGCTACTGGAGCTGGGGTATATTCCCTACTTTTAATTAACGCCCCTCCCTTATTTTGGCTGATGTCATTTCAATTGTGGTTCTGGAAATCTTTGGAGAACAAGTGAAAGTGGCTCAACTCTTCACAGTTTATAGGCACTAATAAATTTATGTAATCCACTTGTCTCATCATATCATTTATAGGATTTATTTACTCATCGGCTACTTGACCTCGCAGTTTAACTTCCGTGGAATGATCTCTTCTTGCTTTGAACCTCATCTAACCCCATATATTGAGTTGGAAGAGAAGACACTCATGGACGACCTAGAGAAAGTTGTTCAGGTTTGCTTAGCAGAATCATTTTTGTTCCAAGGTTTGTCAAGTTTTCCTAATTTTCCTCTCTTTCTGTCAGGAGGAAACATGGGATATTGAGGAGGGAAGTCAAAATAATGTTTTATCTAGCAGCATACAGGTGAGTACCTAGGCAAGTTTCTTCTGTGGATAGAAATTTTTGATCATGTCCACAGTGTGTTTGTTGTATTAAACTCAAGATAAAAAAAAAAAAAAAAACATCTTCTGTGACTATCAATGTTACTAGATTAGCCAGTGCGAACTTGATGACATTCCTATTAAAACTATATCAGTCACATTATATCCTACTGTCAGTAACCATTAAAAATGAGTTTTGTTAAGTAGTTTACTATTGCCTGTTTGCAGTTGTTCACCAATATAAAGAAGAGCTTGAAACGGTGTAGTCTTTTGAGTAAGAACCAGACTTTATTCAATTTGTTCAAGGTACATTTTTTTTTCATTTGCTCAATACGGGTTTTCTGTATATATCATAGAGTTGTACTGTGATTTCTAGCAATGCTTTAATTTTTCTAAGACTCAGCTTTGGTTGTAGAGTATCAGAAAATTTATTCTTTTGAAAATAAGGGGATGGAAAATTTCAGTTTATTCTTTGAAAGGGTCTTCTCTTCACAGGTCTTTCAACGAGTTCTGAAGGCCTATGCTACAAAGCTATTTCTTAGGCTCCCTAAAGGAGGCACCGGTATTGTTGCCGCAGCCACAGGCACGGACGGACATATAAAGGTGCTGAGCATATCGGCCTTCTCCCTGTTTCGCATTTGTGCTTTACGTCGTGATTTATCTTTTCTCTTTCCTCTATGCAGGTCTCGGAGAGAGATGAAAGGGTGATATGTTACATAGTTAATTCTGCTGAGTATTGCCATAAAACAGNTTTTTTTTTTTTTTTTTTTTTTTTTTTTTTTTTTTTTGGTCAGAAGCTTGTAGTTGTCTGTTATTCTATTTTCTTGCCTCTTTTAGTTTGAGCACCCTCAGCATGCAGCATATGCGTGATACCTGTGTGTAGCCTGTTACAACAGGGTAGTTGCAGATGTATTGTATGGTTCTAATCTGAGTCTAGTCCTGTCATGTAAACAAACCAGTTTTGATATTGATAATCGTCGCATCAAGTTCCAATTAACTTTCATAGGTTTAGTTCATTTCTCGACATTTTTGTATTGTGATCTTACTCCCCTACATTGTAAGCAATGAACTATGTATCTTACACATTTATGTTACTCAGTTTTACCAATTCAAGCTTAGTTGTTAGAGGTTTATTTACATCTTTTCTTATATGTATATGTTTATCATTCGGAACATTTTCAAGTAATGTTATCTGCTGCTGTCTGAAACAATGTAATGCAAACTGCTATCTTGCTCCGGGATACGAAATGTGTGCCGATGTCAGTAGGATTCTATCTAAAGGATTATATGCTATTTGTGTCGCAGTCTGGTGAATTGGCAGAAAATGTCTCGGAAATTATTGACCCGCATTATGCTGACGGTGTAGACATGTCAGAGGTCCAGGTACTGATTTCACGAAACACTTAATACTGTTTGCTTATTTTGGATTGTTCCTAAGCTGCTTTGCTGTGCAGGATGAATTTTCAGCTGTCATAACTAAAGCATTGGTAACGCTGGTCCTTGGAATTGAAACTAAATTTGACGCAGAAATGGCTGTGATGACACGGGTTCCGTGGAGCACACTTGAGAGTGTGGGTGACCAGTCTGGGTAAGTTCTGTAACTGGGTATATAAAGCTTCCATTGTTTTTGATGGCCATATGAGCAAGCGTAAACAACATGCATCTTCTTTTGTAGGTACGTTAATGGAATAAATACAATCCTTAGCGTCAGCGTTCCTGTCCTCGGGAACCTTCTAACACCAGTTTACTTCCAATTTTTTCTCGATAAGGTAGAGTATGATTTGAATGCCTTTATGATCTGATGGCTGCTGCCTTGTACAAATTCAGGACCCACATTAATTGTTACTACGGCCTAAAGCTAATCTCCAATAATAGTTCAACTGGGTTATGACTTGACGAACTTTATAGATGACGACCTTTTGTATCTAAATTCTGCGCAGCTGGCATCATCCCTTGGACCACGGTTCTATGCTAATATTTTCAGATGCAAACAATTATCGGAAACTGGAGCTCAACAGGTTAGCCTGATGTTCCTCCATTTGGATGGCTCTGAATCTCTCTGGTGCAACTTTTCTACTAGTCAACTAGTTAATAGCCCAAAAGGATGTGCCCTGTGAACAAATCTATTTATGTAGTACACCCGGGTGTATTCCCTGTGCTTTTGTTACTGTTGAAGTGACTAGACTTTCCGCTCCCCCTTCTTATGAGTTTCTGAGCCCTCCTTTTTTCCAGCTGTTTGGAGTTTGAATATGAATAATCGTCTTTTGGTTTCACAGATGTTACTAGACACGCAAGCCATGAAGACGATTCTTCTAGATATTCCTTCCCTTGCCAGACAGGTTAGCTTATTACTACCGATTTATGTGGACCCTGTTAAGCATTATTGGGTATTTTTCTTTGCCCAAAAGTAAGTAGAATACACCAAGTGGGTATTCTTGTTTGAGTTTAAACCCGATATTAGGGATATTGTAGGTACCAATATTGTCAGTTAATTGAAAACTTGTCACTTATTCTCTTTCTAAGTTTTAATATTATCTCTGAATAATATCATTGCAGACATCCACTGCTGCCAGCTATTCCACATTTGTGAGCCGTGAAATGAGCAGAGCTGAAGCCCTCCTTAAGGTCATACTATCCCCAATCGATTCAGTGGCAGACACTTATCGTGCACTGTTTCCGGAAGGAACACCCATGGAGTTTCAGCGCATCCTGGAACTTAAGGTAAAATTGCTATTTCTTAATCTTGAACTACTCTCTAGATCGTGGGACTAAGTGACGTTCTCCTCCAGTGATAGTAATATAGTATCATCAACGACTTGTCTCTTTCTCTCTATCTTAAACTTTAGGGGCCTTATGAATGTATATATGATGAAACTTGTTCTGGTGCTTTGTTATAGGGTCTTAGAAAAGCTGATCAGCAGAGTATACTTGATGATTTCAACAAGCATGGCCCAGGATTTTTACAGCCCCCTGTTACAGCGGTAAGGACACAACCAATGCCAGCCCCACCTACAGCGCCACTGGCAAGTACTACTCCGGCCACAGCCGCTGGGTTCATAGCAAACAGCGAGGATGTGCTAACCAGAGCTGCTGCTCTTGGCAGAGGAGCTGCAAGCACTGGCTTTAAGAAGTTCATTGCTCTTACCGAAGCTGCCAAAGACCGCAAAGATGGGCCTTTAAGGAGACTCTTCAACGCTTGATTGGTTTCTTTTCTGCACTGTTTTTCTTGTATAATTCTAGTCAGACCATTGTTAGTATTACAACTTAAACACCCAGAGCTTAAAGTATACATCCATGTAGACAAACTTGGGTTTTCATCTTTTGCCTCTTTTATATAATTTTATTATGTGTGTTCATCTTCTGTTTCCGTTTGCTTTCTTCTTTTGCTACGTTTGCTTTCTTCTTTTGCTATTATGAATGCATAGCAGGAAACTGATACTAATGTGAAATCAAAGCATGTTCTCCACGGGTAGCATACAAGGCTAAGACAAAATGTCTAAAAATCTAAGACAACTGAAAACATGTCTAAGGTAACTGAAAGTCCGACTAAGATCATTATTGGGATTCATACACAAGCAAGCTTTAGTAAAAGCTCTTTAGTTCAGAAAGATTCTGCAGATTCGAATAGGCTTACTTCTCTGCACTTGATCATTTTAGCCATGAGTTTTTTCATACCCTCAAAATTCTTCACCCACTCTTTTAGAGTCACTTTCAGCTTCTTTACCTCTTCTTCATCTTCGGGACGAGGTGGCTTTACTATTTCCTCTATAAGACTTCGAATCATTTCTGCTAGCTGCCTTATTTTGAGATCCATTGCTGTCAATTGGGTAGAGTACCTAGTGAGAGAGTCTAGCCTACGAATGAAATCTTCAATGTCATCAGCAATCTTCCAATCTAGTTTCAAGTCTCTGCTGGCTCCAAAATCAGAGGTCAGTTTCTTTTGGCCGCATACTTTTATTACGAGTTCTACGCATATACTGAAATTTTCCTGCAACACACACAAACCAATTAATGGTAAGTGTAATTTCACATATAAACTTCAAACAGTGTGATGTATCTGGTGCTGTGAAAAAGATCAAACAAGACCTCGGTAACACACACTTACCTTGTCTTCGATACGCTTAAGGGACTTCATTCTCTCTTTGAGTGTCTCAGAATGCTCTGGAAAATGACAGGATACAAATGCCGTAACTGCAGATGCTGATATGACTGACGGTTTATACTGACAAAATCTGATATCTTCAACCAAAAAAAAACAAAATATATCATGAAAAATCTACGAGAAACGACACATTCTCATCCATTAAGTGTTGAAAATGCTTACCATCTTGTAACTCTAGAACTATTCTGGTCATATTTTCCTTTCCTTCTGGGACCTCGTACTGTGCTTCACTCCGGAAGTAATCAATGAAGCAAAGAGGGGTTATTGGATTTGGTTGCAGACTGTTACCGAGCACTTGTTTGATCTTTTCCACAGCACCAGATACATCACACTGTTTGAAGTATCTGATGTTTTTGGTTCGTTTAGCCTGTCACAAGTCAGGACAACAATAGAGTTCACACTTGAATCCAATTCAGATAACAAGAAATTTATATCTCAAATAAGTAAGATTATTGTATTTACCAGAAAATGGCATATTTCTGTCTCCAATTTCAATTTTTTTGTCTGTGCTTTGAAGTCAAGTGAGCAGATAGTGAGGGACAAGGTTGCTTGGTGTGCAATTGAGATGCAGCAAAAGATGAGAAACTCAACATCTTCCATAATCGTTTCTCTTTGATTCTGCATTCAATTGGACAGAAATTATACAAAAACAAAAGCAGAGAAATTACAGATAAGAGAAGTAATAGAATTTAGAGTACAGTGAATCCTTTCCGGGAGATGTAGCGATCAAAGTAGGTCATTGCCAAATATACAACGAAGGCATCTACTTGCACATTCCCCATGATCTGCAGAAGAATATTTTCATTGTAAAAATTCTTTAAAAAGACAAAGGCACAATTATGGGGAAACATACTTGTATAATAACATATAGGGCGGCTTGACGCATTAGCTTGTTGTTGGGATTCTGAGAGTATCCATCAGACAACATAGAGTTAGACTCAGAGTCAAAGTAATCCCTAACGTCTTGATACCCGAAAGGGTCATACGGGTCAAAGGTGTGGTCACCAGATATCATTTAGAGAAGAGATGTGGAGGCGTGTCTCTGAATCAAATGACAAAGACATATCAATCCTAGAATTGAGCTATTATTTCAAGAGAAACAAGTGAGAAATCTGACCTTGGGAGAAACAGGAGGCTGATTGGTGCAGGAATATCAGTGACAATTTTGAACAAGATGTTGAAGATTGTCCCTGAGAAGAAAGAATGGGACAAGAACATAGACATCTCAATCCAAAAAGAAACAGATATGAATGGTGAGACAGAGGTGACACATAAAAGAAAATCGATCAAAGATTTTCAGCAAGAACACAAATAGCAAGTACCCGCAAGGGTCGTGTGGGTCAATGTTATATGGCAAGCCTTGCAATGAGATCAGATAAGAAGAGGACAATTAATGAATTGAAATCTTACCTCTGGAGGAAGAGGGTTCGTCGGAGGAGGAAGGCGAAAAAACACATTCACGCAGCTCCGTTTATTCTCCTTTTCACTCTACGCATTTTTTTTTTTTTTCTGTTTTTTTCGGAAAACACACAAATTAGAAATTAGACCTATATTTTTACGTTGCATTAATGTTCATGTTTGATATATTCTTTCTGCAAAGCTTTTCTTTATATTAAGCTTAATATAGTCGCGTAAAAAAACAGAAGAAAATAACAACTAAACTATAAAAAGTGTGTAACATTCTTAATTTTTTCTTTTATTTTTATTTGAACAGTAACCACGGTTTGCACAGCGGAATTAGTCGAGACCGATTTGCGGTGCGATTTGAATGGCACCACGGAACAAGTGCAATTCGTATAAAAAAGTAAAAATGAATACGTTTTGTGATGAAACGCGAATAATAACATATAAAAAAAAAAAAAAAATCTTCTATCCGCCTTTTTAAGCGCTAAGACTATATAGATACAGTAATAAGTTTGGCAAAAATCACAAAATTCTTAACACACCCATGAGTTTGGTGTCCGACTCATGTCTATTTGACTAGATGTGATAAGAAAAGGTATGCATTTTAATTTTGACTTTTTACATCTGTAAAACTTTATTCTTTTTAGGGTTCAGATTTTATCATTTAGTTTTTTCATATTTTGGTTTTTATTGTGTGCATTTATCTTTACCATACCTATTTTACATTTAATTTTGAAATTTATTTAATTATATAATAGTTAGATCAGTCATCTTCTCCACCACTATATATATTCTCTGACTTCCTCGTTTACTTATACATATAAAATCCACATCGAAATAAATTGAAAATTATTCCTTTCTTACGTTTTACATTTTTTGGCTTATATTCGGTTTTTATTAGTTTAATTTTACCAATCAAATGATATTATTGCAAAATAGTATTTCATTAGATCAGTTGTAAGACAAAGGAGAAAATCATTGATACAAAAATATTGGTATAGACGATATTTAGTAAAAGTCACATGTATATCAATTTCTCAAAGAAAAGTCACATGTATATATTTACAAAGAAAAATAATACACCATGCATATTATGTTTACCTTACGTATAAAAATTGTGAATGAAATAAAATAAAATAAAAAAGAATCGTGGATAAAATCAAACATTACATTTTGTTTTTCATCAAGAGGCAATAAGTTTAACATCACGTTGGTTTAGATTTTATTCGTCAAGAGGGAATGCGTGCGTAATGTCATTAAGAAGTGATGCTAATGTGGCAAAAAGTTGGTACGTCTCCATGTTTTTGCTTTCTATCATTTTTTTTTTTTTTACATTTGATATGTAATGTAAATGTTATAGTTAATTACAATATACAAGCAAAAATAATAATTTACCAGTTAAATAATTTTTAAGCTTAACATATCATTAACATGCAAGATCTTTGTGGCAATGGTCATCAAGCAACGAGTCCAGTGGGATTGGGATTTTTTTTTTTTTTTTTATCTTTTTGTAATAAACTAGATGTGATAAGAATAATCATGTACGCATGCATTTTAATTTTTTTTTTTTTTTTTTTTTTGGTCGGATTTAATTTTTACTTCTTAGTTCTTTGAAATTTTGTTGTTTAGGGTTTGCTGATATTACCATGTAGTTTTTTTTTCATATTTTGGTTGAATCTTCCATCAGTTGAAAACAGTATCTTTATCGTAAGTATTTTATTTTAAACATTATTATTATTTATTTCATAGTTAGCTGAAAATTAAAATTTTCTTGTGTTTTACTATATTTTCACTTATATTTAATTATATTTTCACTTATGTTTTACTTTATTTTTATTATATTGTTATAATTAGTCAAATGTTACGTAATAAAAATTCAAATGGTATTAGTAGTCATAAGGAAGAAGAAAGAGATTTTTCCACCGACAGAGGAAAAAGCGAAGAAAAGGGCGAGAGAGAAAGCAGAAGAAGTCGAGTACGGCCAGCCTCTCCGATCTGGTGCCTTGTCGCCGGTATCGGGGAGGAGTTTAGTGTTTCTCCTTTGGTTTTTTGCTAGTTCTAGTAGAGTAATCTCGTTTTAGCTTTAGAGATAGGGGTTTTTGGATTAGTTGTGCTTAGGCTTTTAGATCTAGGATCCCTTTCTCTATTTCTGGTGTTTCTAAGGAAGGAGGAGTTTCGTTGTTTACTCCGGTCACAACCTGAGTTGTTATTGGTCAAGATCTGTTTTCTTTGTTGAAGATGGTGGTTTGGAGATGGTGTGTGACGACGGGGTTTTGGTGTCTCTCCTTCTTCTTGAAGGCTTCGGAGGTGGTCTCTTTGGCTATTTCGAATCTGTGTAGTGGTCCTTGTCTTTTTTGGCCATTCTTTTCAGGCTTGGGATTTTGGAGTGATTGAAACCCTTGTTCCGGTGTCCGAATCCCATTTCTGGGTATTTGCGGGCCCGAGGTTGGATTGAGCGGTTTGATGTTCTTTGGCTTGCGATCCTCTCCAGTTATTGATCGTAAGCAGTAAATCGAGATTTCTACCGGATTCCAGTCCTAGCGCTTCTTTAGCAAGGGTTTGTTTTCACTTCCAAAATTCGTTACTGCTTGTTCTGTTTGGTTTAATTAAGGCTTAGGTGCTTTTGGTTGTTTTAATTTTCAATGCGTGTAAGAACAAGCTTCCCTCTTTTGAGTCTTTGTATCAGTTCAGTGTTTAATATAATTTCAGATGACAAAAAAAAAAAATTCAAATGGTATTTGATGAAAACAGTTGTAAGACAAATTAGAAAATCACTGACATTAAAGTATTGGTATAAACATTCATACGGATATAACAAGCGAAATTTTGAGAAATGCCTTTTCTTCCTTAATATTACAAACAGAGTTTTTACCCGTAATCCTTAACCAAGGAATAAAAATAAGACTAAATGATAAAAAAGATACCAAAACAGAGAGATAGAGAGATGACTCCTAAATGTGTCTGACTAAACCCTGTTCCCCTAGAAGAAATGAGTCCCCCACTCGTCAGTGACGTCCAAGATGTAAGGTGTTGTTGTTGTCTACAGTTTCGAGGTTTCTAAAATAGCTAGATGTACTGTAACCTTTGCGGGGTAACGGGTGGAGCCCATTTGAGTTTTAGTATGTCGACCAAGATTACGAGAGTTGGAGCACTTCACCGCACCAGTCCACCTCGTTCGCGTGGTCTAAATTTTGAAAACACTTGCACAATCAATATCTTACCAGTGTGTTTTTGGGCATAAGCTCAACCACCAAGTTTTAGTATTTTTTAATTAGGGAAATATCTTTTTCAGGGGTTTTAAAATGAACAAAAGAAATTTGGTTTATACAACCCATCATAATCCATGAATTTTAATGGGTTAATGGATTAAATGGATAGATAAATAAAATGTATTGAATTTAGATAAATTTAGTTTTAATTGTTTGATGGGTTCTCGTGGATCATCCTTAAATCTATTAATATCCTGTGGAAAAAATTACCAAATCTAAATTTTTTTACTTATTAAATTAAATAAAGAACAAATGACTTTCCTAGTCGGAGGCTCATGACTTTCCTAGCTAGTTGCTCGCAGTTTGCATTTCAATTCAAACATAGAATGATCTCTTATTATTCAAACATAGCTAGAGAGAAGAAAAGTCCTTACCCAAAAAAAAAAAAAAAAAAAAAAAAAGCTAGAGAGAAGATAACAAATATATAATCTAATGACTTCCCTAAACATGAGAGAAGAAAGATGTACAATGGAAAGAACTCATATATACTTTCCTTGATGGCATCATATTACAGTATTTGACTCTTGAGTCTCCTTGTATGCATACGCATATGCGTCAAAGTTCTAACAAATATATATGAACTTTCCAAATTATTCGTATAGTCAAACTTACTTGTGTCATGTTCTATTACAAACTCTTCTCTGTTTATAAATCATCAAAACAAAGATCTCGACTCCACACAATCCAAACACACAAAAATTTTCTCTTTTTTGTTTTTGTTTTTGTTGTTGTTGAATCTTCTCAAAAATGAATCTAAAACAAACAAAAGTGATGTTTCTCTTGTTAGCCCTAATCTCAGCATTGGCTTTCCAAAAATCGGAAGCAGGAGCAGAGGAATATTGCAATACAATCTTAATCGATAAAACGCCGGGTTGTTACGATTCACTGAGATTAGCGGCGCGCAAAGATGAGAGATGGCTAAGAGCTGATTGTTGCCAAGTAGTGTTCGAAACATTTCCTAATCTTTGCTATTTGCAACTCTACCCTGGCCTAGAATTGCCTATTACTTTCTTCAAAGATGTTTGTAGTCGTAAATTCAGACACAGAGGTCTATGATTATTGGGTATCTTTCAATGATATGATCGCAAAAATGAATAAACTATTAACCGAAAAACCATGTATATATAGAATTGAAAACCACGTATTTAAACTTCTCGTAAAGATAAAGTAAAATCCTAAAATGAAAAGACCACACAAGTATTTTCAAGCTAATCTGCTCAAGAAAGTTAGTTAAAACAAAATCCAAAATGGTAATATAACGAACCCAACTAAACTACAATTAATCCTTAACACCAACGAGACAACGATCTACAATCCAGCACGACGTATGATTTAACACCAATTACTATGCACAATAAAGTCCTTCTATAGATTGAACCATGGAAGACATATAATAGAGATTGATGGAGACCAAAATTAATGCAGTATTGCAATTTAATGAATTTACAAGAGATTATTCTTCAAAAGTAAAATAATAGATAAATCATTAAATGGTAACATGTAAACCTTCATTTGACTAAGTAATTTTTTTTTTTTTTTGGTCATGTGACTAAGTATCTATAATAATAAAAATAAATATATTAATATATTAATATCATAATTTTATCATTGGTTCGTATGGTCACAGGTCACCAGCACCCAAGCAACCATATTTATAATTATTAAAAAATAAACAGAAACTATTTTAAATTACAATGTATCTGAAAAGATTATGTAAATATGCATTGTATATTGTCAACAAATTACAATTACGAATAAGCAAATCCTTTCAAAAAAAATTACAATTAGGAAGACAAAAAAAAAACTAGCCGTTAGATACACGCATTTCAAATGTCTTATAAGCACCGCTTCTTTGGTTTCCAACGTTCACAAAAATAATTTCCTTTTTGTCTTTATTTCCATAATAACGTTGAAGCGACGTCGTTTTACTTCACACAGACGCCGTTTTATAACCTCAGAGACACCAATCGATCTCTCACATTCAACAGAAGAAGGGAAGAAGAAACAAGAACAACCAGATCTTTGTTTTCTCTCTTCTTCTTCTTCTCTCTATTACTCGCGAATTTGCGTCCTGCTCTAATCTAGTTGAGTGTGTTCAATTTCTTGTGAAGAATTCGATTCGAAAGCAAAAGTGATGGCTGCGGTTAATGGGTATCAGGGAAACACTCCGGCTGATCCTCCGGCGACGAATGGATCAAAGCAACCTGCTCCTCCGGCCAAGACTGTTGATAGTCAATCTGTTCTCAAAAGGTTTCTTTTTTTTTTCCTCAATCGATCCCTTGACTTGATTCACCAATTAGATGATATCGCTTTCTTTATTTGCCTCTCTTTTGATCACTTATGGCTCTGAGCTTGTCTCTGTTTAAACCCAATTCATGGTTTCGTGGTTTGTCTTCCTCTGGATCCGCAAAATGAATTCTTTGCATGTTAACTGTTTGTTAAAATGTCTCTTAGAGAATTAGTCTCTTAAGCAAGATTCTATCCTGCCTTAGTTTTTGAATCAAATTATATTTTATTGTGAGCAAAACCGTTTTCTAATCCGATTTTTTTTATTTACTCAAATGCAGGCTGCAATCTGAATTGATGGGATTGATGGTAAGTTATCATCTTTCTTACTCCTTCTATTGTGAATAAGTAGATAGTGAACGTCTTTTTCTGTAGTTGAGATGTTGATATGGCCTTGCTTTTGGTGTGTTTTCAGATGGGAGGTGATCCCGGAATATCGGCATTTCCAGAAGAAGACAACATATTCTGCTGGAAAGGAACAATCACAGGAAGCAAAGAGACTGTGTTTGAAGGAACTGAGTACAGACTCTCACTCGCTTTCTCTAATGACTATCCTTTCAAGCCTCCAAAGGTTAAGTTTGAGACATGTTGCTTCCATCCCAATGTTGATGTCTATGGCCATATCTGCTTGGACATTCTTCAGGTGAAATAATACATTCCACTTGCAGTGTCTGCTTTGTGCTACACAACAAAATCATACAAGTACCAAAAACTCAATCTATTTTCACACTTTCTTTGTGTTTGCAGGATAAATGGTCATCTGCTTATGATGTGAGGACAATTCTACTATCGATTCAGAGCCTTCTTGGAGGTAATCTATGGTGCATAATAACTGATTTCTTGTGAACCCTTTTGTTGGTTAAGCTAAAATCTGAGTGTGTTCTTTTTTGTCGTTGTTTGATCAGAACCGAATATCAGCTCACCATTGAACGCCCAAGCAGCTCAGCTCTGGAACAACCAAGAAGGTAAAAAAAGAATAATTTATGTTGTGACTGCACATTCATCTTCTAAGATATTAGTTTCTTATTACTCTTTTGTTTCTCCTGTGCAGAGTATAGGAAGATGGTTGAGAAGCTCTACAAGCCTCCCAGTGCATGATTTCTTCAAACTGCTCTGGTTAAGAAGATGTCACATTAAATGATTTTCCAGAAGAAACACTTTTGTGTCATTAATTTCATTAGCATTCTTTGTTTTTGAACATCTAAAATTTTCTCTGTAACAGTTATTTTACCTTGAATTATGAGTTGAGCCAAATAACATAATGTGAAAGAGTGAGTTGTTCAGTTATATCAATCAACAAGATATAGTTTTTACTTTATTATTCATTTAAATCGAAAGACACTCAAATTCAAGTTCATATTACAATCGCCATTTTTTATTAATCAACTAAGGAGAAATGGTAAGCTTCAAACTTGGACTTGATCAATCAGATTTAGGAAAGACCACGAACTTTTCCAGTGGCAGTGTCGATGTCTATCTCGTAGAAACAAGGCCTGGTAGGGAGTCCAGGCATGGTACTCATTGTACCCACTAATGGGTAAATGAATCCAGCCCCAATGCTTCCTCTTACATCTCTTATCGGTAAAACAAACCCCGACGGTGCTCCTTTCTTTTTCGCATCATCCGAAAAAGAGTACTGAGTCTTTGACATGCATATTGGCAAGTTCGAGAAACCCTGTTGAGTGTACATCTCAATCTGTTTCTCTGCCTGCATTCACATTATCACAGAAGAAGAACGAGACTACATAAAACAAGTTCCTTACAACAATTTTTGGACAAAGCAATGGAAAATGATAAAAGTCAGTCTCGGAATCATTTACCTGGTCTGAGTATTCCACACCACTGGCTCCATAGGACTTAGCTATGGCTTCAATCTTGTCTTTGATGCTGATGTCCAATGGGTATAGAAACTTAAGTGGCTGTGTAATGTTTTGACACGCTTTTTCAACCGCAATACCAAGATCCACCTGAAACATTTAGAAGACAATTCATCTTTCAATAAGCTAAGATTGAAAATTGCAGACTATGTATGCCTATAACCACAAAGGGTTAGATTACAAAATGAGAAGATTACCGCTCCTTTACCACCATGAGCATGGTGGGAACAAATCACAGCATCAAAAGCACCAGCATCCATTGAAAATTTCCTAACTGCATTTAGTTCTGCTTCGGTATCAGTTGAAAACATATTCACAGCAACAACCACATTAACACCATATGCCTTTGTGTTTGAAATATGCTTTGCTAGATTCACACATCCAGCTTCAACCAAGGAAACATTCTCGCTTACATACGCATGATCAAGAGGTCTCCCGGCAACAACATCAGGTCCACCACCATGCATTTTCAAGGCCCTAACAGTCGCTACAACAATAGCACACTGAGGCTTTAGCCCGCTGTAACGGCACTTAATATTCATGAACTTCTCAGTTCCAATGTCAGAACCGAACCCCGCTTCTGTAACAACGAATCCACCAGGTCCTACAAGCTTCAAAGCGATTTTATCCGCAACAATAGATGAATTCCCATGAGCTATGTTTGCAAATGGACCAGCATGAACTAGGACAGGCGTCCCTTCAAGTGTTTGCATAAGCGTCGGGTTAATAGCATCTTTCATTAGAACAGTCAAGGCTCCTCCAACACCAAGATCATCTGCTGTAACCGGATCACCAGCCTTACTGTTACCAATCACCATTTTCCCAAGCCTCTCTCGCATATCACCAAGAGAGGTTGTCAAAGCCAAAACAGCCATAATCTCACTAGCAACAGAAATGTCAAAACCAGTTTCTCTGGTCATCCCTTTCTCCTCAGGTCCCTGACCAATAGTAATCTTCCTCAAGAACCGATCATTAACATCCATCACTCTTCTCCAAGTGATAGAAGCAGGATCAATATCAAGCCTAGCAAATTTCTTAATCTCTTCGGGAGTAAGCTCATCAGGATTGGTCTTGGTGATCCCAAGCTTTGTCAATCTCCTAAACATAATGTCACTGAAGCTACGCTTCCCTTCTTTATTCGGAGGACACAACCGATTAAAGAGAGCCTTGTCGGACTGAGATGCCTCGTGGAAAGTCCGAGTGTCGATAGCAGCAGCTAAGAGATTGTTGGAAGCGGTAATCGCGTGAATATCTCCAGTGAGATGAAGATTGAACTCATCCATAGGAATCACCTGACTATACCCTCCACCTGCAGCACCTCCTTTGATTCCAAAGGTCGGCCCTTGTGATGGTTGGCGAAGACAAGTAACAACCTAAGAAAACCAACAACACTTCATAAACCAACACAAAAAGGTAACAGAAGCTAATAAGTGAAAGCAAAGAGAGAAGAAAGATGTAAAACCTTTTTGTTGAGGTAAGCGCCCAAGGCTTGGCAAAGTCCAACAGTAGTAGTAGATTTGCCTTCTCCAAGAGGAGTTGGAGTAATCCCACCGACAACAACATAGTATCCATCTTCTTGTCCTTGAAGCTCATCAAACGCAGACAACAACACCTATATCATCCATTATATCACATCAGTAAACAGAACCACTAAAGCAGAACTCCATAAGGGAAACTTCTGATATAAAGTCTAGAGAGTGACTTTTCTCTCAAACACCGACAAAACCAAAACAAGAATGTTTTTTGAACATTAATATGATTCGAACAGACGTAACCATATGGCCAGAAACAGAGTTCTCTCGGGTCAAATCTCATATCACAATCTTTAAACTCTCAGAACGAGAACAACCCAGAAAAAGGAAGATTTATGAATGAAAAAATACCTTGGCTTTGTACTTGCCATAGAGATCGTAGTGAAGTGGGTCAAGATTGAGATCTTTAGCAATCTCAGCGATGTGTAAAGGCTCGACAGAGTTAGCAATATCGATATCGGCGGGAACTGGTGAAACCACTTGAACCTTTCTTGATGAGCTCATCGCTCTCTACACTGTGGTGTTGGTGTAAAAGTCTCTGTAATCTCTAATGCTTGAGGATGAGGAAATGGAAGATGACGATGATTATCTTTTTCTTATTTGTCTTTTTTTCCATTCAACTACCCATTAAATAATTGGAGATGATTAAATGACGGTTTTACCCTTAATCTATAAGTGGATAAGCGCAGCCATCAAAGGTTGATGTCAATCCTATAACGAAAACTAAAGCTTAGGTTACTGTTACATAGACTTCTAGCAAGTTAGTCACTATTGCAAGTTGCAACGTTTTAGTTACACATTCTCACAATCACAATCCTCTATGGCTTTTGTGTATTGCTAATAGCTTCCTGTTAACTAAGTAACTAGATTTAAACATATCTGAATAGTAGTATTTTTTTTTTTTTTTAAGATTCAAATTAAGTTCAGTGAAGCAATATATTTAAGTTCTCAGTTGAAAAAACCAAAAAAAATACAAAAGGAAAATAAGAAAACAAAGACTCTTTTCCTCTTTTCTTTAATCAGCTAGACAAACAAATTTATTCAGCAGTTCGGCTTTTGACTCAGGTGTTCTTTAGTAATTTGTAAGTTCACTAGAGAAAAATAGACTAATAGAAGCCAATATAACTTGGGAGTCCATTATTATGAACTTCACTCTTGAGCAATGACAGTAGAGCCTCTCTTAATATGTAGTTGTTCGATCTTTTAGTACCAATCGTCAAAAGAATCTAGGAGTCGATTAACTTGAAATCTATGAAAAGAAAGGGCAGGCCAAGCTTTAGGCCTCATGACTGCTCCAAAAATGTTAAGAGACTTGAGAACCAAAAACAACCGTTTTGAACCTGTGACTGGTCATAGCTTCCATAGCCCAAATAAGGTAGATAATATTTGCATCAGCTAAGGATAAAAACATCAGCAAAAGCTAGTCTGCTACGAAGTAAAACATGTCCTCTGTCATCTGTTAAGATCCAAGAGCCACCACACAAACGTTTAGATTCAGACTAACCAAATCCAATATTGCATTATGAGCTACACACATTCAACTCTTGAGATAAGAACCATGTTTTCTTGAATGAGTTTTAGACACTACATAAAAACAAACTAAAAGAAGCCATATAAATTGACATTCCACTTATCATCATCACCTTTACATTGTCTTTTCTAAAAAAAAAAAGAAAACAATACCTAAATTTTCCCATACACACCATAAGAATAGAAGAAACAAAGAATATAAAGCCTTCCTAAACATTTACACAAAAGCTATATATATGCGTCTATAATCATAATAATAATTAACAACAAACAAATATTGAATAATAATTTTATTTACACAAACACACACAGAGAAGCACATTAACCAACAGATTATAAACATTAATAATGATACCAACGATGATGACGATGATCATTCATCAGGACTGTAACGAAGCAACGAGAAGAGCAGAGCCAATGCCTGAACCATCTTCCATGGCTTTAACCACAACGTATTGACTTACCTCTTCTCCTAGTATCTCACTGAGAGCTTCTTCCATGTATTCCCTAAACATGGTGTAATTCATGTACAAACCTCCTTCCACTGCAACAACTGTTCGTTTTTGCATCTGGGTTTCGCTTCTGCTTCTACCGCTCGTGATTCCTCCACTACCATCTCGACCTATCTTCTTCAAGATTCCTGCAATACCAGCTGCTGCTAGCCTCCCTGCTCTTCGTGTCACCACATCGCATACTTTCACTACGAGTTTTCTCACCTTTAGTGGTACATCTGTTACCTGTTTATTCATTTTTAGAAGGCAAATCTTCTTCAAGTTTCTTGTATAGCATTATCAACCTTGGAGTTCAGTAATTGTGAGCTTAAATACTTACCCCTAAGTCTTTTAAGATTCTTGCTACTTCTTGTAACTCAGGTGTGTCATCTTCAAGCATGACTGAAACTGAATTTGTTCTGAGGGATAGACGTAGATGATGTTAGTTACTTAGGTAACGAGGAAAACACACACATTAATATACCATCAAACCATTCCCCACCAACTTATGTGGACAGATTATCGAAGTGTGTTGGTCATTAAGATGTTGACGCAGAAGATACATGATGAAATGAAGCATTACCGATGTACTTGCAGATTATGTAGCCTAAAGAGGATATATACCTTAGAACATAAGGCCCAGATAGCACGGAAGAGATGGGTCCGAATAAATCGGACTCTTGTGACATGCGAAGAATTACTCTACGGACAATGTCACCAAGATACATTCCTGCTATCATCTTCTCAAATCCCTATAATAAGAAAACCCGAAAATATCTTAATGCTTATTGATCACCTCTAATAAATCATGACCCACTACAAAAAGATGGAAGTTAGACAAAGCTTACCATATCATTTGAATTTGAACTCTCTGCATCCAAGTCAATGTCATAGGACGTTCTAGGCAGATGTGAGGACCAAAAATTTCCCCACTCCATATTGACCACCTGAAATATTAAAAAGAATGAATCTATAACATGTACTTCTTTGGGATCTTAAGCATGATTAGCTGGTTTCTCAGAATAAACCATATAATGAGTTTAAGTACCATGCTTCCAGAAGTTGTAAGCAGACCCTGACACTTGATTATGGCGTCAGTTCGTTCCAAGTAACATGCATTACTACCTGTTCCAAACACAACCGCAACAACTGTGTCTGGATCATGATAATATCCAAGTGACAGGGCTCCAACAGTATCATTCACCTGCTCAAAAGAAGAGACTCAAATCAGAACAATCTAACAGGAACATAGTTCAGCTAAGACATCAAATTTCCGTACAAAAGGAAAAAGATCAAAGGAATTTCAATAAACTTAGCCAGAATTTCCCCAAGGTAAATGTTTCTGTTGCAATGACAAAGCACTTACAAGAGCTGCAACATGCATATTTAGGCCTCTTTTGTCCAGTGCTACTTGTAGACATTCCGCTATGTCTTTTCCAACCTAGGACAATACGGAGTTCCATGTTAAAATCGAAAATAACTTCTTATGCGCATATGTTAAACTTGCATAAAATACAAGAAGATGAATAATACTGTCACAATCATAACACTGCTAATGGCTAATCTCAAGGTCATCCACTACTGTTAACTCAAGTACTCCAGGGGTATCAGACAATGTTGTTAACACTATAAAGATTGGTCCTATAAAGTTAGTAAGAGTCGAATTAAAATAATGCTACCTCAGAACTATTCTAAGAAGTAACAAAGAATATCTGAAAGACAAGCCACGGGTAGCAGAGAATATAAAAAGTAGTGCAAGACTTTAAGTATCATTATACTAACCATTTCACTAATCGCAAAACCTTTGGTCCATTTGATTAGAATTCCTGATGATATAGAAGTATGCTTGACAGGGAAAGAAAACGTAAATGCAAGTTCCCTTTTAACACCTTGTGAACTGGACCCGTTTCCTTCCTTTTCGATAAACCTTTCCAAGGAAAAGGCTAGAAAGTTGAATAGAACCTGCAATCATGTAAACAAAACAACAACAGACACCAAAGTAAGCAGTCTGCTATCATATATAACAAGCAAGGACTGAGAAAAATAAAAAGTGAACTAGTCACCTCGCTGGTGCTATTCATCAAATGTGAAGGTATGGGATGGCGTTCAACATCTTGAACATCTAGATATGACCTTTCACCACCCAGATGAACCCTTAAAATCCTAAAATAAGTGCCTCCAAGGTGAAGTGCATAATAAGTTCCTTTCTCCGTCCTAAAATAAAATAAAAAACAGTCAGTGCACATACTAAACCCCAATAGAGAAACGATTAAAAGCAAATATTCGAAAAAGCAGAGTAATGTTGAGTGTACAAGAATAACCACATATATTATCGTATTTCCAACTTCGAATTTTTAAGGAACGTAGGAAAAGAGCCGCATGCAACAATAAAAGGCAGAATCCAATGGAAACAATGTGAAACGAAATCGAGTACATTTTCCTTGATCAGTAGCAATCCAGTGGATAGGAACAAGATACCAAAGTAAAGGTAAGAGATAAGAGAGAAAGACGAGAGAAAAAAAGTAGAACCCCTTCAAGCCTTATATGTAAACTTCACATAAAAGAAAAAAAGAACAGAATCAAAGGATCTGTCACTATAAAATGGTACCCACTGACACACTTCTTTAATTCCTTGGCTCCAACTAAAGCTCAAAGTTGAGTCCCTCTAATCAAAGACACCCTTTAGAGCTACCACGACCAGAAATAAGCTCATTACTCACATTTTAAACCAAGAAAGTGTAATCTAACCAATCAAGCCACGACCCATTTAAATTTCAAAAAAATCAGCAAACAATAAACTAATCAAGGACTTAAGTTAAGATCATACAATGTAGAGAAACAGAAATAACCAGAGACCACTAAAATCATCTTCACACATTAGTCAATCAACATTCCCTAATCAAAATCTTACCCATTAGGCAAATCATCGACGAAAGTGAGCAACATTTTAAGCTTGGAGCCACCTTCAGAAGCCAAACCAGCGTGCATCTCAACAGCCATAGCATCAACCACTTGCCTCAATCTCCCAACAGGAGTATCACAAGCGTCCTCCAACTCTTTCAAAATTCCCACAACAGTCCTCCATTTCCTCCTACTCTTCATTCTCCTCCCCACCATCACCGCCGCAACAGAACAAGCTGCCACAACCGCAACCGCCGCAATCGCAACCGCCACTTTTCCCATCACAACACACAAAACCTAGTTCAATAAAGAACTGAGCAGAAACAACCCCTGATCATAAAACTCTTCCACCACCATCGTCATCATCAACAACAGCAACTCCTTCTTCTCTATTTTGCTTTTTTCAGCATACAAAATTGGTTTCTTGTTCAGCTGTTTCAACTCTTCCCCGTGAAGGAACTGCTTCGAATCGATGGTGGGTTTGAGTGAAAATCTCCGGCGATATGGAAAGTCGAGTTTTTTATTTCACCGGCGAGGAGAAATAAGAAGAGAGAGAAAGATTTATGGATTTTGGGAGAGACAAAAGCGGAAGGAGAGAGAAGAGGCTGGAAAGCGAAGTTGTTCAATTTATATATATTTATTTACACATATATATATATATACATTTATTTCATTATTCATCTTTTTTGGATGTCGACGGTTTCGTTTTTCCATTTCTTCAAATCAATTTCCCATTTATTTTTTTCAGTTTTTAAGAAAAGAAAATTAATTTGTAAATAAATCAAATACAAAAAATTTACTATTCCCATAATATTTAGTTTTTTATTCTGTCACAAATGATGTTTTGAGAATGATTCTAATATATATCGAACTTGAAAAATATGACAACAAACTTACACAAAAGAAAAAAAAAACTTACACAAAATATTTATTGATAGACAATATTACTTATATCACATAAGATAAAATGGTTCTATATATAAATCATGCCAATAAAAATCAGGACAAACTATTATCATTACAGCGGATTAAAAATTTATAAAATTTTACTTCCAATCATCTACATCAGTTCATACCTTTAAAACTGAATTTCACATCTTAAATATAAGTATATAACCATGAATAAATTATTAGTTACAGACATTTTTATTAAGTTTAACAGAAAAAAACATCAAATATATATATAAGTGATAAAGATGGCTTGAATCGGTAGGGGTACATTTTCATTATCAGATCTTGTTTTTTTCCTGTTAACTTACACTTCTTTATCAACCTAATTATATTTTTTCCTAGCTAACTTTGCGTTTGATATATTATCGCAAAACCATTTATTATTGCATTCGGTTAAATACATTTGAACTTGAACATGATTACTCTTTATGGTCACCGAAAGTGAAAAAACAAATATAGTACGACCGCTGAAACAAATAATACACGTTTATTATTATTTTAATTTATAACCCTATATTTCTGTAATATTACCGTCGTGCCCAGTCTTCTCTCTTTTTACTTTAATCACACTTTAAGATCAGTTACACAAACAAGGTATTGATTTTTTTTTGGTAGGGGGACGGGAGACAAGTCTCCCATCTAAAAAAATAACACTACAACTACACTATAACAAAACGTGATCGACCAACACCATGCACGTCCTCC